>JMFS01081612.1:0-24420 GCA_000699545.1 Podiceps cristatus
TCTATGATTCTATGATTCTATGAAACCTTACACGGCTAAAGGTTCCAACTGAGAAAGAACTGAAAAATGCAAGTCAGGAAGACAAATCCCATGGACTTGAGCTGCTTTGCAAACAAAGCATGAGACAGCAAGTGGGAAAGGCTACTGCTCAGGTATTTTAGGCCTAAAATGTACCAGTGCTTTTATATATCATCAATGGTACCCAAACCGGGAAATACTGCATGTAGAGTGACAACTGCAGAAATGTATCAATCCACTGTTGCTTTTAGTTTCCAAGTAGAGGTGGCGGTAAGTAAAGAGGAGTTTGATACTCCCCTTTCATACTGTCAGGTGACCTTTTACAATAATAGATCCATTAATCTAATCTCTCTACCATGCCCCTTTTTATTTTTTATAGAAATAATATTGGTTTTAATTGAAATATACAATCTCAACTCTAAACACAAATAATGCAAAAAATAAAAAGAAAAAAACAATGTGACGCATAAAGACACTAAAAATTTGTTTGCTGCCTGATTATTTTCACTACTTGTCTGATGCCATATATCAAGATTCTGTAAATCCCATTGTTGGATATAACAAAGAAAGGACAATTACCCTTAAGACCACGTACAGCTCATCTTCGACATCACTTGGGACTTCATACTTCCTTTCCTTAATTTCTAGTCTGGGATCATGCTATACAAAGAGCCACTCAAGCCAACAGTCCAATTTCCACTGTGAAGTGTGTCTGAAACATACAGCAAGGCTTCCAAGTTGTAGTATACATCAGAGTATTCTATTCTAACTAGAATTAGAATAGAAAATTAGGAACAATAAATCAGGTAAAATTAAGGGCAGGGGGAGCAGCAGTTAGAAAAAATCAGATTTGGTCTTTCACTTAGATGTCACCATTGCCTATTGTAACAGTAGTGTGGTTGAAAATGTGACTCTAAGGATCTAGGCAAGATATCATTTGTTGCAGGGCGTAATACCTTTTATTAGACCAACTAATGTGGAGAAAAGAGATCAACAAGCAGGAAGGGCACACGTGCCCTTCCTTAGGCTTGCTCTTCCTTCCAGACCTTGTCTATTTTATTCATTTCTGTCAGTTGATCAAACGGATAAGTTTTGTGGCCTGACAACAGACCTGAAGAAGGGCATATGTGTCCAAAAAGTTTAAACATTTCTTTCTTCTACATCAGTTGTTCTAATGAAAGGTATTACCTGTCATTGTAAACCTTGCCTCAGTTCCTTTTCACATCCTGCACAAATCCTCTGAAAATTCCCTCCAGTAGTTCAGATGGAAGGGAAGAAACACCTATTTCTCCTCTTGTCTCTGCATTGTTCAGTCATGCAAAGACCAGAATCCAAAGTACCAAAATGCTATATGAAAAGATACTGTTGTGATACTTCCACTTTGGCAAGCACCATGAAGTATTAGAAATCTCACGCGAACTAGTATTCTCTTGATATTTCCAAGCTGATTTACAACTCAGGGTCAAATAAGCATTCTCATCTTCACTGACAATAAGTACCAGAACACAAAACAGCTGAAGATTCTTTTAACTTTAGTAAGAAAATGGACAAGAGTGTAGTCTTTCATTTGTCTCCTCACTGCCTTACAATGCCTAGTCTATATCACAATTGACAGTGACTTAAAATCTGAATATCGTTTGAAAGAAAGCATTTCAAAGCTCACAGGGCTCCGTTCCCAATAAGTCTGGTCTCTATATAATGAAATGCATTCTTTATGGCCTAATACTATGGACTTGGCAAAAGAAATGCCTTTGGTATGAGCAAAAATTCCAAACAAGTCCTGCAATTGCCCCTCGAAAGGGTCATTTATTGTGCATGTTGTTTATCAGCATGTGTCTGAAATGAATGCTGCTTCAATGCAAAGCAACAGGAGGTCACATTATAATTGGAATGCAATCAATAGAATTGGTTATGGCTTGGTTTCCTTTCTAAAATGACAATCTATGCCACATCTGCTATTATATTAGTGTTTTCCGCATTACTAAAAAGGAGGGGAAGAAAAAAAAAACCAACCAAACAACAACAACAAAAAGGCTTTCCAGTAAGCAGTTGATATAGTTGTCTTTAACTAAAAGATCACACGAGCTAATCAAGACCCAAACAGTTCACCTTTAAAATACCAAACCATCTGGCTGGTTGTCCCATAATAAATCTCAATGATAAATGTCTTCGTTTTGACGTTACAAAGGAACCACAGACCTGCTTAATTTTGGCACAGCTGAAAACATACTGGCAACAGTAGAATAGAACTCAGATGTCCAAAATATAGAAGTAAATCATTTTGACCCACAGGACACAGTATATTTAGAGAAAATCTGATTGCAACCACAAAAAAAAAAAAAAAGGGTTGGACTCATCAGAATTTCTCTCCGGTGAAAAACACATAAATAAATAAATAAATAAATAGATTTACTGCATTTTACCAGATATACAACTTCAGATCAGTTTGATGATGTTCAGCTAGAGGTCCTAAATTTTCCAAAGAAGCCTTTGGAGCCTGTTTTTTCATTGTTTTGTTTTGGAAGTTTTTTTGTTGGTTGGATTGTTTGTTATCTCTACAATTCCATCTTCATCCAGACAAAGCAGAAAGCTTGAAATGGGCATGACAGAAATTATGACATCCTTTTACAACTCAATTCATATTTTGTCAGTATGTCATTATTATTAAGGATAGATTGAGTTAGACTGGAAAATCTGAGGGGTTATGCCAAAGACAATAATAAAAACAGCGCTAATATTATGCAGATAAAGAGTCACAAACTTCACCTTGTCTGAGCATAAAACTTCCACACTTACCCAAAGGTACAAAACCAAGTTTTGGTATAAAATTTGTATTAATTTTCTTATGCAAATATTTCTAATATAGAAAAGGGCAAATACTGAATCTTCTCTTCACTGCAATTGATGACACTTAAAAATGTCAAATGCTTCTCAACCAAGCAGAGGGCACTTCTAATTACATTTTTTTGAAAACAACAAATTGTAATGCAAAGTTTGGTAAACCACAGCAAAGGTGAGTAAAATCTTTTAATCTGTCAACATTTTCACCAACATTTATTGCATTCCTATGGATTGCAAAGGATATTGCTGTTCCTTTTCATTGTTTAGCCAAACAAGATAGGAACTATAAATAATTTCTCAAAACTTCTCTCTGTAATGTTTCAGGTATTTAAGCAGTCAGCTCTGAATTCCCTCTCCCTTACAAACTGACCTTTGCTGGCTAAAGTCCATTTCAATGTAAAGGCTCTGTAACTGAATTTAGAGGGCTTTTCTCCAGGTAATAACATTGCAGGTTTTCCCAGTACTCAGCTTCTGCTTTTATTTCACAATTTCTTTCCACTTCTTCATTGTACATACTGCACACAATCATCCCAGTGATAATTCTGTCTCCTTTCACTAGACAGTTACAGACTATTTTTTGGCCAGTGATACACGTTATTTTCACCTTTCTTCAAGGGTTCTCTCTGGTAGGCCCTGCATTATTTTCTATTTTACTTATTCCCCATCTGTTCCTGGATATTAATTTTATTTTTCTCATTCCATTCAGCTATTCATCAGTACTGAAAGATGTGGATGATTTTTCTATGTCCTTGCTTATATATACAGCACTTAATTACTCACAAATGCATTACCTCCTATCTAACCAATGCTCTTCCTGTTGCTTAGCAAAGATATATCAAGTATCTTGCATTTAACACTTCTTTTTGTGCAAAGGCATTTTTTCTAGACATCTGACCATTTTCATTACCACATATTGAACTCCTAACAGTCTACAGATATCTTTCAAACAAGTTATTCAAGTTACTACAACATTCAGATCTCTCAGAGACACTTATAGAGGGTAATATAGGGGTTACACATGTCCAGCCCCTAACTTATCTGACTTTATTTTCCAGTCCTATCATATTATAAACTTCTAATTTTCCTATTCACTCTCACATATATCAGTGGGTATCATGACACATACATATACTTTCTATACTTTCACACATTTCATTGTGACTCTATTTAAATGGTTCACTTTCTCCTAAAAATTTAGCTTGCATTGTTTTCAAGAGTAATTCTATTTTTAGTCTGTTCAGTTCCCGTATGTCCTCACAAATAATTTTCCCCATCATCAACAACAACAAAAAATTATAAGAGCATCACTCAAATCTTGCACTAAGGATTAGGATGCTAAGGGATAAAAGAGATGGAAGTACTACAGGGTCTGGCAGAGACAAACAGAGAAGCAGGGCTACAGGACTGGACTAAGCAAATGCCATCAAGACTAAAGGTTGTGGGGCAAATCCAAAGGGCCCATAACTGAAAAAGGGTAGTCTGCACTACTTTGGCAGACAGAAATACTGAAATAGGCATATTGTAAAGGACAAGTGTGCAGAAAATTCAGGCAGCATCTGAGATTTCACAAGATGATCCGTGCACATTCACATCATTTAGTTTTCCTTTGGAACCAAGTGAAGTCAACACGCAATTCACACTCAGTTCATGTTCATCAGAATGATATGTGCTCCCTGCTGGAATGCTTGGATAACTTCAGTCAAACTGTGATATTATCTTACTTCTCTGCCCCTCTGCTCTGCTCTGGTGAGACCTCACCTGGAGTGCTGCGTCCAGCTCTGGAGCCCTCAGCACAAGAAGGACATGGAGCTGTTGGAGCGGGTCCAGAGGAGGCTACAAGAATGATCCGAGGGCTGGAGCAGCTCTGCTGTGAGGACAGGCTGAGAGAGTTGGGCTTGTTCAGCCTGGAGAAAAGAAGGCTGAGGGGAGACCTGATTGTGGCCTTTCAGTGCTTAAAGGGGGCCTATAGGAAAGATGGGGAGAATCTTTTCAGGAGGGACGGTGGTGACAGGACAAGGGGTAATGGTTTTAAACTGAAACAGAGTATGTTTAGATTGGATATAAGGAGGAAATTCTTTATGATAAGGGTGGTGAAGCACTGGAATGGGTTGCCCAGAGAGGTGGTGGAGGCCCCATCCCTGGAAACCTTCAAGGCCAGGTTGGACGGGGCTCTGAGCAACCTGATCTGGGTAATGGTGTCCCTGCTCACTGCAGGGGGGTTGGACTAGATGGGCTCTGGGGGTCCCTTCCAGCCCAAAACATTCTATGATTCTTTCTTTACATGTACTGTCATTCTGGTGTCCAGCAGAAGGTAGTAAAGAATTGAATCTCTTTCAGTGTTCAATTTGAATTTCATGGTGCATGTCATTTGGGTAAATAGCCATCATCTCTCAGAAAACTACAATGGGATAAATCCTTAGAGAAGTTAAGTCATTATCCTGTTCCAGTGATTACAGCATGCTTGTGAAAGCTGTAATCCAAATGGAAAGACACTTTTTCCTCAGCAATTACTAGACTATAGAAAGACAGGTGATCAATGCTGGTATTGATACTCTTATAAAATTTACATTTTACCTTACTGTAAAGACCTGTGCTTTTTCATTTGCTTAAGATTTTTTTTTTTTTTTTTACTGTGATAATAATGTAAAAGTACCAGAAAAAAGTCAAGAACCTTTCTCTTGAGAACTTCAAAAGTTTAGATTATAACCTTGGAATTTTTATAAGAAAACATTAGCAAGCCAACAGTTTGAAAAGTACCATATCAATTTTTAAATATTTTTCTCCAAATTCAGTTTTTACCATTTATTAATGTAATTGTCTTAAATCTTCATTGTTTACATTTTTAATGCTACTGGACTTGATTTTAATTGTATTTAATGTTTTAAGAACTTACTATTATTAAATCTTAAATAGCTTTTTAAATTTCAACCACCACACCAGCATTTTCATTTTAAGATGAAAAATGAGGACAATAAATGTATTCTTAGAAAGCTCACCTTTCATTCACTCCCTAGACTAGGAGTACTCATCTAGCTTTCCTGTGGCAGCAGTCAGCCCTAGCTTGATAAAGTTCTCTGTCAAGTGACCAGACCTACAGCACATTCACAGTATGGGAAGTTGATCTGTACATGAGCAGCAGGTCCAGACAAAGTGTTAACTTTATAGCACATTTACACAGCTAAGTCTTTGCCCATTCTTGAAGGGCTCATGGGAAAAAGACTAGCCAGGAATGGGCTGTCACTGCCAGAACAATTCATCAGGGCTACAGCGTACTCCATGCCAGTGTTGGAGGGGCTCCTGAGAAAGGGAGCCGCAAGAAATCAGAGGATAGACAAATCAGTCTAGTGGGCCATATATGGCTGGAGGCATCATTTGGGTACCCCTGCTGAAAACCATAGAACTGTATAGCTTCACGGAATAAGCACTACTGCATTTACAGGGGAACGTATCACATTATCTTTACATGAGATGTTGCTATCTATTTCAGATTGAGCAGGGAAAGGTATACAATTTCTTTGAGGAGTTATATACAGATCAAGAAATAAACAATTGGTAATAAATATCATCCTTAATCACATTGTTTTTCCATTCGTTTCTTGTAATTATGAATGCTGGAAAGAGCACATCCCACCCCTGGAGGAATCTCTGTTCTGCTGCCTGCAGAGGTTCGCAGAAAGCTCTTCCTCACTTTCTAGTGGTGGTGGCTGCAGTATGATTTGAAACCAGAAGTGCCTCATTTGTCCATTTTCTCTTTGAAAAGAAAAGTGCTAGTCATACCTCCTTGCTTAGCTAGATGATAGAAGGTGATAATCCTTTCTGGAATGCCACACTTAATATCTACTTCGGGTGTGATAATCACTAAATTCCAAGGAGATTAGCACTGTAGAATCCACTAAAAGAATGGCAAAAGGGATACCCAAGTACAAAATTAATAAAACTACATAGGAATATTTTGTAAAATCATGACTTTTTTACTCCAATATGTGTTTCCTATCAGCAAGCTTCTAATAAGCTTTCATATAGGTGAAAAGGAAATTACTGCCAAAAGATGCATATTTTTCTGAAAATCTGTTATTTGCAGTAATTCAGAATAGAGTCAAAATATTAGTTAGTCTCTTAAGAGATCAACAGTCATGGAATCCATAGTGACCAAGCTGCTGTGTAAGAACTTGCAGTCTAAAAGGACTATAATAAACCTATTGATTTCACATTCTTCTCAAAACAGTCAATATATTGGCTATATTCTTCACATTGACACATTGATAGTAAACTTATCTTGAGGACAGATTTATTAAGTTCTTCAGAAGGTAGTTCAGATGAGTCAGCTCAGGCAAAATCTTCAGAATGACACTAAGAGCCTGGGAATGTAAATCTCAGAGGGATGGCCTAACGGATACAATTCCACAAGGACATTTTCTCACAACTGTCAGATCATGCTGCATATCACAGTGGTGCTGTTTCCAAATATTCCTAGATGAGAAACTTTGTCATTTGAAAGAGATGAGAAAAATCCAGATACAGTGTCAGAGCCCAAAGGAATGAGACACAAATATTAAGAGCTTTTGGTCTAACAAAGATGGAAGGGGGGCAACAAACAAACAAACAAAAAAACAAGTCAAAACAAAATGAAACACACACCCCCAAAACCCCAACACAACAACCCCCCCCCCAAAAAAAAACAAACAAAAAAACCCAACCATGACAGATCTGTTGGAATGCATTAATTCATCTGATTAAGTGGAACAATGGGAGGAATCCTTCATTCTTTTTCATAGATTTCAAGGAGAAGGAATGTGAAACTATACATAAAAATTATCCTTTCAAACATATTTACTGAAGGTGAATATATTCATATCTTATACTCTAAGGGCTACATTTTTAAGGTTCATATTAGTAAAGGCAGCAGCATCTTCACACAGCTAGATACCTTCACCAGGATAACTCCATGTTATGGAATCAATAACAGCTTAAAAGACTACAGGTGGGATAACATGAATTATCTGAATATGAATATTCCAGTTGTTCATATGACAATTCAGACCAATACTGTGGAATTTTTATGAGAAAGGTGAACATATGGCATTCCCATCAAATAACAAGGTGAAATTAAAAACATTGTAGAGTAAATTTAAAAAAAAAAAAAAACCAAAAAAAACAAAACCAAAGCACACATTCTTCTTTGAAATCAAATCTAATCCATTAATCAGCCTAAAACATCATTGTATTCACTGAAAAACAAACGCCAAATAGCAGACACATGAGATACCTCAAATTTTAGCAGCCACGAAGAAGCAAACATATCTGCCAAGGACAATGTACATTGTGAGATCGTAAATGTCCACTAACTCTTCTAATTGATTTACATTTGGATTCTGCTTCTCAGTATATTGTTGAAAATGTTGAACTCTTGATTGCACATTTCATTGTATCATAGACCACTTAATTATAGTAGTGCAGAGGCAAGCAGGAAGACTAATAATACAGTGTATACATATATCATGAAACTTACTATTAGTTGTAGTAGTAAATACATGTTAGATCATTATGCAAAG
Organism: Podiceps cristatus; assembly: GCA_000699545.1. Lineage (NCBI taxonomy): Eukaryota > Metazoa > Chordata > Aves > Podicipediformes > Podicipedidae > Podiceps > Podiceps cristatus. Next base: position 8,412 of record JMFS01081612.1, read on the forward strand.
CCTTCCAGTCAGGAATGGAGAGATGTAGGAGACTGAATCAGAAATGGAAGGAAAAAGACTCTCTCCCTTATGTAAAATTGCTGACATTTTACCGCTAATTAGTAATGTGAAAACATTCTGCGGGAGTCCATAATAACAATACAGAACTCTCTTTTTTTTTTTTTTTTTTTTTTTTTTTTTTTCCTCAAAACACTTGAATTTAATGCCTAAAGAAAAAGTTCTTCCTGAACAGAAATCAGATTTCTCTGAATTTTAGTTTCTTCCTTGCAGATTAATAACCCAGTTTAGCATATCCTGCATTTATTGATGGAAACTCATGTTAGAAATATTGGCCAGCATAAAGCCAAGATTTCCTATAATGTCACAAATTAGTTGGCTACCACAGGTTTATGGATTATTAATGCATCTCCTGTTGGCATTCTGCCTTATATCATTTTTCATCGAAATATTAAACGAAATTCAATCTATTCTGGATTTTTACTAACATAACGCTTGCAAACAGCATTAACCCCTTTTCCAATAAATAGTCTCTCATTCAATAAGTCTTTTAGGCATATGTTTAAAAATATCTATATTCAGCAAAAGACAAAGGCACATAATGGAATTTAAGTGACAGTTCAGACATTCTGTTGGATTAGGGTAAGTAATGTAATTGATCCTATTAAATAAAAATAAAAACCACTTTACAACAAGTAAAGTGATCAGCTTTTAGATAATTAAGTTTACATTAGTAAACTGCACTCATACTTTTTTAATTGGAATAAATAATTTAAATAATTAAGCATAAACATTCACAACTGATTTTTTTTTGTAGCAAGGAATTAAGACACCACTTGCCATTCAGACAAGGCTGTTGAATTGAGTACTTGGTGGAAACTTTTCCTAATAGCTAAATTCATTGTTAAAAAAAATCTTCACTTTACAATGAAAATTCCTTTTTTGTCTGAGGTGTTCCTAAGTTTTCTAGATCATTAAAAAGGACAATTATATTCAACAGAAGTAAGCATCTGTTTTGTTTAACCAGAATGCCTGATGAGGTTAAATAACACAATAGGGTTAACACATATTACATGAAATAAATATACCCACAGAACTTAGCCTCTCACTCCTCACATGAAAGGCCTAATAAAGTACTAATAAAGTTACTTAAATCTTTAATTTAATGATAACACTTAATAAATTTGTCCCGCTATTTTTTATGCTCCCATTGTTATTCTTATGCATTAATTAATATTTTATGGTTTGCAATTAGAAACTGTAATACAAACATATTTTACAAATAATAGCATTTTTCCTCTTTGATCTTCAAAAATTTGAAGATACTAGCACACAGTTTAGAGAGGTGAAATCACTGTTCTAACAATCTCTCTATTGAAACAAAAAGGCAGCAACATTCCTTCCAGATGTGCAATAAGAAGAGAATCACACTGTTCCCAGAGGATGCAAGAACTCAGAAATTCAAAGGCTGATGCCAAGAAGCCCTGCCAGATACACTTCACAAAAAAAGTTTGATGAATTACTACAGTGAGCATCAACTTTTCAGTGACTGAAAATAAACTCGTTTATATCTCAACAAAGAGGATAAATTTCCTTTTTGCTTCGGGAACGTGAAGTATGGAGAAAGCTGTTGACCATTCCACCTCTCACTAAGCTAACAACATTTTACTAAAAATGTGTTGCTTTCCAAATTTCCTTTCACTGTGGCTCAATAAATTTAGTCAGAGAGAAAGAGGATGGCCACAAAAAATCTTACACAAGAGTATGGCACCCAAGTGATTTATAAACTGCCTGAATCTGCACAGAAGATGGAAATCACTGATCTGCAACGTTAAACACATAACTAACTTACAAATTCTATGTAACTTCAAGAATGAAAAGAAGGGAAACTGCAAAATGTGGTTCCAATGTTGATTAGCACATACAGAGTCTACTATATTATAACTCTTCTAGGACAGAAGTTTTTAATTCGTCAACTATGAAAGTTGATCTTACACCTTCTCTTACACTTGTGAGAACAGGAAAAGCTAACCTTCACTCTGTAGCCCAGAGAACCTATATGCAATAACATGTCTCTAAGAGAAGAAAGACACAAAGTATTTTTCTTTTTGACTGACAAGGACAAGCTAAGAGAGAACTTCCAAGATTGTTATAAGAATTAGCCAGAAATCACACAGATTAATTTTGCATGTCTACAGTGATCAAAAATTATTTCTCATTGAATAGAACTGAAATAATTACAACTGCTCAGAACGGATTTCAGAATGGCATTGTCAGCTATGAAAGGGTCAGAAGCAATATAAAGAAATTATCAAGGACAATCTGAATGTAAAGTACTTCCTCAAAGTAGTGCAGGCTTTTTAAGTCTTCTGCCTTCATCTTCCTCCTTTCCTCCCCTTCATGCTCCTAAAATTTTCTGGGACTATTCAAATGACTTAAAACAAATAAAATTTGTGTGTAAGAAACTCTTTTGGCTAAAAACATGAGGGCTTATTACCACATTTCTTTACTGGCACAAAATCTGAGAAAAGCCTCAAGGTGCAAATGATCTGCAGTCTATTTAACATCATGGTTATTTATTTTTATGGGCACTCATTATTACTCTTTACCCTAAATTATAGGTACGTTTCTGGCTCCATTTCCCACTGTTCCGTAATCTTTATAATAATATGGGGGTTTAGATTTCCAAATGCTCCTCAATACCTCATCAATCAAAAATGCATGTAACATCCACTAGTTGTTATACTGGGCAGAGACAGCAAACCATGGAACCATAGCTTGGACCCCAGATAAAGACCTTACTCATATCCTGGGACTGGGATATATGCCACGGCTTGGGTAGCACTTACTAAGAAAACCTGTTTTGCAATATCTTAAACAGTCTTTGCATAAAGACCGATATGCACTGAATTAGTGTTTAAATACCACAGTTCCTATTTTATTATGGATTATGTGCTGAACTAGTTCTGTCAAGTTTAGAACAGTATGCCATAATTTTGACTAAATCTAAGCACATGCATCTTTTTCCATGGAAACAGTGTTACAAATATGCCCATTTTTCCTGTCACAGAAAATTTTCATGAATATTTTGATAAACAGCTGTTACGCTATAGTAGTTCATAGCCATAATAGCATCAGCTTCAGCAAAGAAATGACACAGCATCAGAAGTGATCACATAACACTTAATTATTTTTGTGAACAACTCAGAAACGTATAGTGTGGATCATTTTGATTTTTGGGTTTACTGGACAGGAAAGAACTTGTGCTTTGATGAAAAAGCCCTTGGCTTGCTCATCATCTACCCATTAAAGTTGAGCTGGGCTGCTGTCACTCTCTTCATAATACCTTTAAAGAAGAGTGGGTTTGAACAGACTAAATGATATGGTATTGCTCCTTTCCTGAAACTGTGTTTTGTAATTGCTGGAAAGAAAGGCTTTTACAAAAAGAGGGATCCTTTAGTAAAACAAACAAACAAAAAAACCTTTTAACAGCACTATATCACATACGCAAATGAAAACCATTTATTAAAATGTGAATTGTACATCACCAAAAAAATCCCCAACAACAGATGAGATTCTCCGAGAAAGGTCTATATGATTTAGAAGAAACTAACCTCTATAGGCTACTTTGAAATTTGTAGCCTATCTGCATTGAAGGCTCCTTGACATGTTCAGGAGGATAATGATGTCAGATGCCCAGGACTTAATTCTCACCTGCCTGTCTACATCCTCCCTCACTTCTTTCTTTTATTTATTTTTATGCTTGATTAGATTTATTCATCAGGATTGACAACTATGTATTGAACTGCACAGGTTGCAGTGACTGTGTTGCAGTACAATGCTTCGGACTATGCTTAATATGCTCATTTTATCCTGTGGGAAGTTTCCAAAGATGTACAAATATATCGCCAGATTGCAAAAATAGAAAATAAGTGACGTGAAAAAGTCATAATGATCCAGACAGGAGAACTAACTCTTGATACCATGAAAACAAGCCCTATGGAGACAGTAGTGATAAAGGACATATCATTAAAATTATCTAAGCAGCATGTATCCCTTTGACATAAACATTTGTATTGGATGGGGTGTTCTAGTTATTAAATCCATGGACCAAGAATTAGGATACTTAAGTACATACAGTGCCATAGACATTTTGGCTTAACCACCTGTATATTATGCTTTCTGCCCCACCTTCTCAAATATGAAAGTAAGGAAAATGTATTTTCTTTCTTTTATTCACTGCCTACACCTTGTCAACTAACTAAGTAAATGTGCTGGGCCATGGATAACTTCTTGTTACACAGATGCTCAACAATGTGTCCATAAAAACATTCATGATACTCAAATAGGGTGACAATATAGCTGTAAGAGAAAACTAGTCTTGTTTATACATTCAAAAGGAGAAAGCATAACATCCTCAAGAACAGTATAAGAAACAGTAGTACTCAAACCTCTCAACTTTTCTCCAAAGTAGCATATACATCATTAAAATTCTCTCGTAAGCTTCAGTAAGTAAGCCTTCCCTATTACTCTCACCTGAGTTGAGGATGCATATGACATGTTATTACCATGCAGGTATTCAGATTCTGAGCCCCAGTGGGTTAAAGTCAAGAAAAGGAAACACATCCTACGAGCAGAATTACTACATCTTTCTCTAAACAAACACAGAGACTGGAGACAGCAGGTGCCAGACCCTTTGTTAATTGTTCCCCAAGGCTCCAAAGCTCCCTGCCTTATGACATTAGATCAAGCTCCCTTCTTTCAAAATTCCCATTCTTCCAAGCTTTTTGACTTGCTTAGCCAAGCTCCACAGATTATTGCATTGTAAGTGCCCAGAGACACCCTGCATAAAAGATACTTCAATAAATGTGCATTACTTTGTTAATCAGAATCTCTTCACTCTGTCTTGTTAGCCAAAGCAGCTCTTCAGACATCTCCCAGTGTTGCTAGGATTTTTTTGGTTGGTTGGTTGGTTTTTGTTTACTTTTTTCTTTCCTTTATTAAGCATCAAGGCAACAACATATGAAAAAAAATGAACTTAATTCAGCTATGCAACAGAGGAAAATGTACAGGGAGGCTTTAAATGAAAGAAGGTTTTGTAATTGCTAAAAAGCACACCCAAACTCATCAAATGCAATCCTATTATATCCTGGGTTGTACAAGCAATCTCTGGGATTGTCCTTAAAGTTCCCCTGGCTTTACAGAGTCATATCTAAGTTCTTTTATGTTTGTATGAGACAACACTTAATTCTGCCTGTCTAGGGTTCTCACAGGGTATTAGAGTCACATGAGGGAAAAGGTAAAAAGCATGAGTTGACTAATGAAATTTGTGAGAGCACACTTTTTTGTCTAAATATTGGAGCAATTGTCAAGGAGACAGAAGCTCTGACCGTATTTCATCTTCAAGTTATGATTGTCATTGTTCATACACTAAAAGAAATCTGACAGCCATCCTAAGATTTAAGATTCATAAGTATCTTTTCAATGACATATTTCAGTGCATTTGATTACTGAAATTACAACATGATCTATTTCACACTGCCCCCCTCCCCCTTTCTAATTTAAATCTGTTATCCATCAAGCTCTCAGAGAGGTTAAAACTCTTCAAGCTGATCTTATGCAACTCCAAGTCTATTTCCAAATCAAGAATTACCAAAATATTAGTGCTTCTGCTGATCACTCAAAACATTTAAACTACTTTAAAAATGGAGCAGAATGTTTGCACACATCTTGGATAGAATTCACTCAGAAGCTTCTGTTTATTCTGTGGCCATGTAGAGCTTGGCAAACAACATCAAAACATCCAAGATCGATATCTGGATGCAGGCTTCCTAGTATCTATCTAGGCACTACAGGAAATGTTCACACTTATGAAGAAGTAATTCTCCTTCTGAGTTACTCTCCTAATATACTGCCAACAAACTTTTAAGCTACTTAAGGTTACACTTTAGGATGTGATACAAAACTGACATATTCTCTAGCTGTGATGCTCAAATATCTGTTGTCAGCTCAGATGACTACATTTTACCTATAGGGAAAGGAATATTTTGATGCTTCGTCACTGACCTAAATTTGCTCCCAAGATGCCTGAGCGTGTAGTAGTAGTAGTAAGGAATATAGCTGTAGCTTACTGAGTAAGCAGGGAAGCTCTATAGAGATGAAGGTGCTTTCCTCACAAGCTCATCAGACAATCACTGACTAATCCAGAGAATATATTACATGTATGCATACATAGCACCTGTCATCCTCAAAGCTTTTAATTTAATAGTACACAAATATTGCTCAGCAATTTATTTGGAATGAACTTACAAGACCTAGAAACACAGCAGTAACACTCTACATATGACATCATAACCTCTACACGTGTATCTATCTTGTTTACCCCTTCCTTCTACATTTCATTACCCTGCAAGTGAAGACTTGGCTGAAAATCTGAAAAGCCTCATCATATGTATATCCAGCCATATGTGCATGGCTAAAACACCTGCAGGTAGATGTTTTAAAGCATAGAGATGCCTAGCATGTATATGGATTTCCTCTCCATAATCTGTGCAGGTTTAACTACAGCCAGGGGGAGAAACAGCCTAGAGATTCCCCTCTTGTACCAACATATTTGCTTCCAGCACAGTACTTCTAACCCACAGATCAGACAAACCACTCCCCAGACTGATAGAAAAATCTTTGGTATTAAGCTTATGAAATTTGGGAATCGACAAGAAACAAAAAATCAGATGTCTTTTTTATTAGGAAGTAAGAGAGCAGTATTTAAAAAAAAAAAAAATCTCAAAATCCATAAATTCGGGCTGTTCAAAATACCTACAAACTGGTATTAAATAGTTTTCTTTGGAAGTTAAGAAAAATCTGCTAAACTCCTGAAGAAAAAAAACAAAACAAACTAGGAATGCACTAGTTCTTTTACTTAAGATGTATCAACGTTAGCTCAACCATCCATAATTTGGTTTTTGCTTTGCATTTCACTCTTTGCTAAATCACCATACTTAAATTACTTACAATGAAAGGTAAAGTGAGTTTTACTTTCTCAGATCCAAATTATTAGAACTCACTGTTGCACCTTTATTTATTTAAAAGTACCTGCAACTTTGGTACCTACATATACTAACTCCACTCAGACCAGACATAAGCATTAATTTAGCTCTCTATTAATTGTGAGAAGCCGTATCTCCTACTACAAATGGTTTTGAAAGACTTAACTTGGGCCATGTGCTCTTTCCACCTCTTTGTATGTGACCTGACATGAGCAAAAGTAAAAGAAAACAAATTCAAGGACTGCAGTCTTGCTTGGTCTTTAAGTAGACATCACAAGGGTTGCTTGCATCCCCTTCTGTATGTCATTCCTGTGAAAGGACTCTTATTCACTAGCCTTACATTTTTTCAGCCCAATGTGCTAAATATCATCATTACATTTGGTAGGCATTCTAACAGAACTGCAATACAAATCTGTTTCACTTGAGAAGCAAAGTCCACGGTTCCTTAGGTTTTATAACGTAGCGCTTAGTACAAATTCGCTGAATTCTTCCAGTGCTTCACTATGTGATTTTAGGAGTCTATTTTCCCCAGTGGCATACGAGTACTAAAATTGCACTGCATTGCATTTTGCTCTCAGTAGGTGGGAAAGTGCATACTCAATGGGTTATTTTCCATTCTTTATTTCAGTTTTATGCAGCCACAGGTGGGGGTCTTTCAGGTGGTTGCCTAGGTTTACTAGGCATTTTAGAGTCATAGACAAGCTTTCTTAAAAGGGTCTTACAAAACATACCAATGTTGTCAATCGTTCAGTAAAAGAACTTCATCCTGTTTAAATAGAAATAACTCTCAAATTCTCTCAAACTGTAAAAGGTAACATAATGAATATCAAAAAAAAAAAAAAAAAAAAAAAAAACAAGCCATCCTCTGTTTGGTAAGGGACACAAAATAATTTCACTTATTTATTTTTATCTTCCTATCTCCTCCCCTTCCTCTTCCCAGGTGTGATCTCTCTGCTTAAGGGCATACAAATCTACTGAAGAATGTCATGCTACTTTTCTAGCACCGAGGCTACTAACAGACCACAAAAATATCACAAAACAGGAAAAAAGGGAAGTTGTCAACCTACTTAACATTTGCTTTCAGAGCTCTGAAAGGAACTTTGATCAGCAAACATATCATTAGATCATGAATACAGACATTCATATCCTATAAAATGTTGACAGCTTTCTCTTCTTGCATAAGAACATGCAATGAAATCATACAAAGATACTCTTTTCTTTCCTGAAGGCAAAATTAAAGAAGGAACCTTCACCCAGCTCCTAGCACAACACACACACTGAACAAAGAAACACAAAATACAGTGCATCTTTTTGACTGTTCATAGTTTGAAAGAAATGTACATGTTATAGCAAGATGTGTTCACCATAAAGAACCAACACCCAAGGGGATAAAATATTCTCCTTGGTGTTATGCAGATGACTGCCCTTCCGACTGTGCAGGAAATTTCTCTTCCCCCTCCCCCCCCTCCAATTTTAAAGTAGGCTTCTACATGTATTCACTATGTGGGAATTAGTACTTTGTTTCTGATGAGACCCAAGTCCTCTTTATTCAGCTCAGTAACACAAACCACAGGACAGCAGCCAAGGTCACGTAAGCATCCTATCCTGCTAAGTAGTCTAAATCCTCAGAGAAATGCAGCTCAAAATGGAATGTCCAAATGATTTTAATCATAAGCAATATGAAGATTTGTGAACAATACTCAGATGCTGTACTACTTTCTGTGTGCATGACATTTTCTTTTTCTCAATAGAGACTTTGGCTATTTAATCACTAAGATGTACAAGTTAAAAATCAGATTCTCTGTTACTTATGTTCAAAGGCCTATATTTGTGCATTCAAAATGGTAGCAGTCCATTAGGCAAATTATTTTCCATAAGTGATATTCCTGGTCCACAGAATATTTTGTAACCATACAGTAATATCTCAAATGACAGCAAGCATTTTGTCTGCAAAAGCATCAAGAATCTCCCGAAATTTTCCTCAAAAAATGTATTAAATGAAACAATGAAAATTCACATTTCATTACAGACTCTAATTTTAATGAGAAAACACCATCTTTCACATTTCCAACATTTGATCCACAGACTCTTAGCACAGGGCAGGTATTTACTGCCTCTGAAATTAAAATATGCTCATATGACAGAACATTCAAATGGAACATGTACTATAATTTTTTTTTTTTTCTTTCAGCCAACAGTATAAAGCTTTATCCTGTCTGTGTACTACAGAATAATACAGGCTGTATGGAATATAGAAACACGTGTCCATATGTTATTAAAACCAGTAAATTCCCGTTTAAACAAGGGTTACAATCTGTGCACTAAACACTCATTAATGGTTATGAATCAAAATAAGGGGGGGGGAGCTTGTAGCAGGTGTGCATATCTATGAATTTCAATACATTGTAAAACTGTCTGTAGCCAACAGCTTCATCATTTGGCCTTTCTGAGCTTGGAGACAGGCAATTTTTCATGATTTTACTATTTCTGGCCAAACAAAAAGTTTTTAATTAAATATACCACATGATTCCAGATGTTTGTTTATTTGTTCCAATGAGGCTGTAAAAATGCCTGAATGATAAAATCGGAGGACTCCTGCAAAAACAGGCTAGGCTGGAGTACCAACTAAACATGGGGATCTCTCAGGAGACTCTACGTGCACAGCAATGTTTGTGCTTTGAACCTGATTTCTCTGGAAGGTCTCTAATACTGCAGCCCATGACTGGACTCCTTTATTGTAAAAGATTACAAAGCCAGGCGGCAAATTTTATGGACTTCATTATTTTTTTTAATTGCCAGTTACAGACTCATTGCATCATTAGTTCCCCTACATATCTAAAGAAGATCTTAGACAGGTTTAAGGTTTTGGATCCCAAGTTTCCACTTATAGAAGCCAATGTTTTCTATGTTTTTCTGCCACTTTATAGTCACACTGCTTGGAGGTTGAGCATTCTCATGGTCTCTCATTGCCAGCATGACAAAATGAGCTATGTTGTGAAACATCAGACACTTTCTAGTCTACCAAAAAATATGAAGTTACAGTTTTTTTCCTCATTAATCATATTCCCTCTGATGTGGCACTTGTATGGGTGACTGGGGCCCAAGCAGCTAGGTTAGTTTTGGCAAATATAGGAAAAGTTGCAATGAAAACCTCAGAAATTATGGGAACAGTGACAAAAATATGGAAAGCAGTTAGGGCGTCAACAGCCAGATTGAGAAATGTGCACTGTGGAAAAATGAAAGTCTATAATATTTGGAAAAACAATGCTGACAATTTTGAAAGGCTGCCTGAGTCTTAGACTCCTAATTCCCATTAGATGCAGAAAGGGAATTTTGTGCCCAACTCCTTAGATATTTAATAAAATTTTAATCTAAATTTGATTAAGCACTTAATTACACTCTTTTTGTCTTTTAAAGTCTTGCTGCAGAGAAGCACGCATATTTTATTCCCACAGAGACATACCACTCCAGGAAGTGATCCTCCTAGAACTTACTTCTGGTCAGCTTGGTCACACCCCTTGGATTCACTTTCAAACCACAGAACACAGAGAAGGCTGACAAAATATGCTGTCATTTAAAAACAAATTTTAACTTTTCTGACCACCAAGAAAGACTTTGCACAAAACTGCAGGTTGTTTTATGTATCACCCCCAACTCATCCACCCCACCCTAGTTTCACACAACTAGCTGCTCTCATCATTGCAATATACAAGGTAACGTTACATTTTTATGCTGAAGTTTTAATAAACTACAGTATCCTGATTCAAATCCAACATTCCTTGTATACACAGACAAGAAATTGTTGACCCTGTAAGTGACGAGAACATAGATCCAATGACCCAGAAAATGTATTTCTTGAACCATGTTAGTCAAGGTCACACTCCAATCCAACCACAATTTATTCCACATTTAGGAAAGTCTTTGTGCTTCACAGGGAAACATGCAGACGCTGGCAGAGACTATCACTACTGTGCAAGTGAGGTAAATTGGTCCACAAAAGACCACTGCTTTTGGTGGTGTTTCTATTCCAGTAAACAAATAGATTAGGGCTCAGGAGAGGTACTACATGAGACCCTCCTTAATCTTCTCTTTCATTACTGCCCAGCAATAAACCACTCCACAGCCAAGAGCTGAATGGATCGTCTGTATGTGTACCGGACCTCTCAATTCCTTTGGAAGGCAACATCTGTGACCGTGTGTCAATTCACACAACAGGGACAGATGTCTAATGCATTTGCAGACTCGGGGCGAACACCAATACAGGTAGGCTGCTGCTATCAGATGAAAGCATTTCACAGCAGTAAACCTCTCTAAGGAAATGTGCCTTCTAGCATTTCTCCTCACCTACATAGTTTTACTCATCCCTTTTACCTATTCTTTGCTCTGCAAAGCAACCACATCAGAAAACTGAGGAGACAGTAAACTAGAGTGCAGCTTGGAAGGGAAAAAATCAGTTAGAGCTATGAAATTAGCTGCATCACTGAAGAAATAAAGAGGGGTCAGTACTGTTCATCTCATCTCCAAGCCTTAGGTTTAGCAGGTCTTCAGGGACAAGCAGGAACCATCCTGGGCCTGGTCTGCCTTTCTCTTAACTGTACCAGAAACAGCTCACAACAGAATTTTTTAAACATCTGAAATTACCTTCTCACATCTCCACACTACAAGAACTCCGCTCCACCTCTGACAGACTTTCTCTTTCCAATCCCTTTAACTAAAGGAAACTAAGACAGGAAAACAAAATCATTTCTTAACCAATTCTTCCCTCACATTGGCACTCATCTTCACCATCACCTTGCCTTTCATGCTTCTCCCATCTCTCTCGTGCTTCCATTAATGTCCATTTCCCAAACTGATAAACTAAGCAAAGCACTCAAACCCAGCTTCTCATTTCATACAGGCAAGCCAAATGAGATTTTTTTTTTTCTTGCCCCTCCCCCTTTTGTTGTTTTTTGTTTGGTTGGTTTGTTGTGGGTTCGTTCCCTCCCTCCCCCTCCCCCCCCATAACCGACTCCTTATTTTAGTCTTCTCCTACAGTGCCAAAAGAGGAGGATTTTCACCCACTCCCCTTGGGGCTAAGTCATGAGCACGGCACAGCTCACTGCTGGGATATATTTCCTGGCATGAACAGGAAATGTCACAGCTTATTTTTGAGTGTTCCTGCCCCTGGAAAATATGATCTTGTCTGTTCCATGCTACTGTGAACTTCTTTTGTTTTATTCATCTCATGGTCTGAAGATCCTGGGCTGAGACATATGCAGTCTATCACTCACCATAATATCATGCAGTTTGAAAACTACGATATTTTCAAAGGACACCTCACGTAAACCAACAAAGAAAATTTCTCGCTGTTCACAGCATCTCTACCTGATACAGAACTCTACACATTGCAACTGCTTGCAGTTCTCTTACTCATCCTATTCTTAGTTATTAGACAAGTTAAAGCAAATACTTCTTGTATAGATATATAGACACCTTTTGTAAAATTTATTTAGGATTCCTCAGATTAACTGAATGATAAAGTAGTACCCACAGGTTTTTATTATTATTATTGTTCTCTTTTTTGGACAGCACACAACAAGCTGCTTTATGCAGATATATAGAAAAATCAATTGATAGGCATAAAGTGCAGTTCATATTAAGGAAACTAACTAATTATGATAAGTTGCTACATAAATTGCTTTGTGACTTTCCCAGCAATCAATTTCAGACTCTAAATAAGCCTCTGGCTTGAAAACACAATGAGTACCTAAAAACTGTGTCAATAACAACAGAGAAGACTGCAATGATAATATAAACAGGATAATTATCTTTCTGGAAGTAAGTTTTTATGCAAACTGATTTCCTTTTCTTTTTAAGTCTGTAATTTAAAGACAGCATGGCTTTTCAGAGTATATTGAGTTGAAAGCTTTCAAAAATAATAAATGTTAATACACAAAGTTCTTATTCAGAAGTGTGTCAATTTTGCAATTTCATTTCAGAAAGTTTAAAGTATTATCTTGAAAATCTAGACCTAATTATTGAAAAATTGATAGACATTATTAATTCCAGATGAACCTAGGAATATTTATTTCTAAAGTACAAGCAGTCTAATCAAATTGAGGTAGAACAGGTAAATCCCCGAAAGGTAGTTTGGGGCTTTCATGCATCAAATCAATTATATTACTCCCTCTAGCTCTCCAAAAATTCTACTTTTTTCCTTCAACACCAAATTTTGAAAGTAGTAGGTCTCCTTTGACATCTATTGAATTGTAAACTCCAGCACAACTGGATGGCACAATGCTTGTATTACATTCTAAAGTACACTTCTGTCTTAACCCAGTGCATATCTCAACTCCTACAAATTTAGTAGCTGGGTTTTATGTATGGTACGCCTTAAAATCAGTCATACCAGTCATTACTGAAAATTTAATACACCAAACAGTCTGAGTACATCATCACAGAAAAATGATCACAGAAAAAAACCCAGATATATCAAGTTCAGGTGTCTCTAACATATACCTGCATGCTTTTGCTTGCTTAGGAATGCAAATTTTGGAAAGATGTCATGCCAAGAAAAATCTTCAACACACATAAAAATCTTCAACACACCCCTTTTAGACAGAAAGAGAAACTGAGAGCAAAAGGAACCTCTTTTTTTCCTTTGTTCAAAAAAGTCTCATAAAATTACCTTCAGGGGGTTAATAGCAAGCTTAAAAATATTTTGTCCCTGGATTTCTGGGCATTGTTTCTGAATGCATTTTATGACTTTCAAACTCAGATTTAGACTGTTTCAGAAAATAAGAAAATGTGTTTGTCAGTTGACTCAAACATATTGGTAGAATAAATAATATTTTTTTTTTTATTTGGGCACTCATCATTCAAATATAAAATAAGAAAATGTAATGTCTGTGCATACCAGAACACTTGGATAATTAACTGAATAGACACCAAAATGGGACAGTGGATTTGTTCAGGAAGTTCTTACAAGCCAGAATAGATTGGAACTATTAAACCTTGGCATAAATCCAAGTTAAGGCTCTAAAAACTACTTACATAAATACAGGCTTAGTTTTTAATGGAAACTGCTTCTTCTTCCTTTTACCAGTAAGCTATGGGGCAGACTTACCACTGGTTATTCCCAGAAACAAGAGTGCAAGAAAAAGAGTCATTTGTAAAATGTTACTGGAAACCCAATGGCTTTGGCAAATGAATAGGTTTTCAAGTAAATCAGGTAATAGACAATGTTATAAAATATCTGTTTATGCAAAGGGCATTCAGCACACTTTTTTTTTTTTTTTTTTTTTAATCTGGGAAGAGCAGATTTTCATGATAGTCATGATTTAGTAATACAGCTTCTCAAGAGATAGAATGATAAATTACTGTTTTCCCCAGAAACTGGAAAGCACCATTCTTTTTAGAAAGCAATTTGAGTTTGAATGCTTACACATAAAGTAACTTCCTTACCAAAGATGCCTGAGCACAAGCAATCCAGGAGGCTCCTGGAGTGTGTTGTTGGTAATTTCCTCCACCAAGTGATAGAGGAGCCCACGAGGAGAGGTGCTGTGCTGGACCTTGTTCTTACCAACAAGGAGGGGATGGTGGGGAATGTGAAGCTCAAGAGCAGCCTTGGCTGCAGTGACCATGAAATGACGGAGTGCAAGATCCTCAGGGCAGTGAAGAGGGCACGCAGCAAGCTCGCTACCCTGGACTTCAGGAGAGGAGGCTTTGGCCTCCTCAGGGATCTGCTTGGTAGTGTAGCTCGGGATAAAGCTCTAGAGGGAAGAGGGGCCCAAGAAAGCTGGCTAATATTCAAGGATCACCTCCTCCAAGCTCAGGAGCAATGCATCCCGAGAAAGAGGAAGTCAGGCAAAAATGCCAGGAGGCCTCCATGGATGAACACAGGAGATCCTAGGCAAGTTCAAGCAGAAAAAGGAAGCCTACAGAGGGTGGAAGCAAGGACAGGTAGCTTGGGAGGCATACAGAGAAAATGTCTGAGTAGCCAGGGAGCAGGTTAGGAAAGCCAAAGCCCTGACGGAATTAAACCTGGCCAGGGATGTCAAGGGCAACAAGGAAGCCTTTTATAGGTATGTCAAAGATAAAAGGAGGACCAGGGAGAACATGGGCCCTCTCCAGATGGAAGCCGGAGACCTGGTTACCTGGGACACAGAGAAAGCCGAGGTGCTTAACCACTTTTTTCCCTCAGTCTTCAACAGCAAGTGTAATAGCCACACCGCCCAAGTCAGGGGTCCCTAAGATGTGGACTGGAAGAACAAAGAATCACCCACTGTAGGAGAATACCAGGTTTGAGAGTACCTAAGGAACCTGAAGGTGCACAGGTCCATGGGTCCTGATGAAGTACATCCACAGGTCCTGAGGGAACTGGCAGACAAAGTTGCCAAACCACTCTCCATCATATTTGAGAGGTCGTGGCAGTCTGGTGAGGTTCCCACTGACTGCAGAAAGGGCAACATCACCCCCATTTTTAAAAAGGGAAAAAAGGAGAACCCAGGGAACTACAGGCCAGTCAGCCTCACCTGTGTGCCTGGCAAGATGATGGAGCAGATCCCCCTCAAAACCATGCTAAGGCACATGGATAACAAAGAGGTGACTGGGGACAGCCAACATGGCTACACCAAGGGCAAATCGTGCCTGTCAAACTTGGTAGCCTTCTATGATGGGGTTACAGCGTTGGTGGACAGAGGGGAAAAAAAAAATTCCGGGTGGCGGCCCGGCTGAGCGACTGAACCCCAGCCCCAGCCATCTTCTGGCAAATGCTGAGGCTCTGGTAAGCTCCCACCTGGGGGGAGGAAATCTTTCCAGGAAATTGGATCGATGTCCAGGTGAAGACCAGTGACCACTGGTGTTCCTCAGGGGTCAGTGCTGGGGCCAGTGCTGTTTGACATCTTTGTTGGCAACATGGACAGTGGTACTGAGCAATGGTACTGATGTGGTACCAATGCCACCAAGCTGTGTGGTGCAGTTGACAC
>KL275304.1:0-37720 GCA_000699545.1 Podiceps cristatus
CCCCACCCCCTTCTTTTTGCATGGAATGTTTGGATGAAGTTTGTTTCTGGTGGTAACACATATGAGAATATTAAAACTAATCATGATTTGAACAGGCATAGTATAAACCTGCCTACAGTCTCTGAGAAATAAAGCTTAGCTGCCGTGCCGCAGGTACTTCTCAAGCAGGAGGGGCTGCTTTTCTAAATAGACTGTATTTATTATGGGTGGCTGGGTATCTGCATTCTGGCTCAGTTCCCTGTAGTAAGGAACTGACCACATTACTATTTGCAAACACAGGGTTCACTCAAGTGGTACTAAAAAGAGAAGAGGTGGGGCAAGCAGAGCTTTAAAAAGGAAAGAGGAGTCCGTCCAAGTTTGTATGTAAAAAGCAACTGCGTTTCGGGGAAGGACGGTACCTGGCGATCTCGCTCCCCGTACTCTGCTGAGGGCTGTGCTGAAGACTTTTCCAGATTTGTGCTTTTAAGATTTAAACAGCAGTTTTGCTTGTTGCGAGGAAATTCGCAGCAATCCTTGCGAGTGTTGCTTTTAAGCTGTGTTGAATTTGTGGCAAGAGGGTCAGGCATTTCGTACTTGGCTTCCAAATAAGAGGGGGGAAAAAAAAAAAAAAAAAAAAAAAGGAAACAAAAGAGAGAGAGAGGGGAAAAAAAACCCCTGACTTGTGTGGGGAAGAAATCTCCCAGGAATTTCTTCAAGGTTGTAGTCAGACACAGTAAGGGCTAAAGTGACAAGAAAAGGCAAAGATAACTTGGTTCTGTGATAAGATGTCTGAGTGTAAAGCAGGAGATTGCAGAAACCGTTTGGGATTACACATGCTCATCTTGCCCTGGATATGACTGACTGCAAGCTAGTTTTTCTCTAGGGACGGCTCAAAAATCATCAAGATTATGTTTCTCTTCCTTGTTGCTTTTTTGTCAGTGGTTTTTAAAATTGGTTTTGTCAGCCTCTCAGCTCTGCAGCACTGGAACTGTCCTAATGGATACAGATTGAAGACTGAAAACTCTGCTTGTATAGGTAAGTTGCTGACCGTTCACGGACTAAGAAATCTGCATTTGTATTCCCTTAACTTAGCTTTATAATTCACAAAGAGTTCTTTTACAGACTGCTTGTGTGTTCTACCGGCAGAACTGAGAAATCACCTTCTCGATATCTTTTGCTTCTCATAGTGCACAGAACTCCTTT
The DNA here is from genome assembly GCA_000699545.1 of Podiceps cristatus. Classification (NCBI taxonomy): domain Eukaryota; kingdom Metazoa; phylum Chordata; class Aves; order Podicipediformes; family Podicipedidae; genus Podiceps; species Podiceps cristatus. The sequence goes on from KL275304.1 coordinate 1,183, forward strand.
TATGTAGTTTGTTTTTCAGAAACCAGTCGCTTTTCTGTCAATGTAACTATCAGAGAGCAGGGTAAACTTTTATATGGTCATTAAGAGATCTGAACTGTTCCCTAGTTACCGAAATTCCTTGCCATAGCTTTAGTGTCTCCATATTTTCAATGCATGTGCGCACACATATTCGTGCTTCTGTGTAGGTAAAATTTGTGTGTAGGTGTATTTTTGTATTTCTATAGGTGAATAGAAAGATTGTTTTAATGATTAAGTACTAGTATATATTTAGATGTGGGGCAGATAACTTTAAAAACTACTCTGTGTTTATTGGGTTAGATACATGTTCTTACATTTAATAACACGTCTCATACAGTACATGAATCGCAGGTGCGTTTGATACTGTGGTACCAAAGTCTGGGTGAAATGCGTGACCCCAACATTAATATAACCACCTCCAGTGCTTTGCAACATGTAAAATGCAGGTTCCTATTCCTGACAGAGTGTAAGACAAAGAATGACGGAACGTTTCTCCCTGTGCTGCTACTTTGAAGTCCATTTTTTTTTTTTTTCTTAGAAAGCCAGAGGCAAGGAAATTGTGGGCTTTGTGGTAAGGAGATGAGGAAACGCTCCATAAGGATTCAAGCAAACAGACCTAATACTTGGAGTTAATGCTTCTGCCTTAGTTTGCTTGGGCTTCCGAGGCTCTGACTCAGTTCTTGACACGATTCCAGTGATTTAATAACAGGTGCCTTCTCTGCACGTTCTGCCAAGAAATACCATCTTGTAAGCAGAAAATAGAAGTATGCATGTTAAATGCTCTCGCGCTGAGAGAGGAGGAGCTAGGCATTTTTTGTGTACAAATGATAAACCGGACCAAAGGCTTGTCTGAGAGCCAAACCCACCTTTTGCATTCAAATGAGAGGCATGCTTCTGAACTGAACCTCCGCACCGCCACCTCTTACCATGCCGGTATTCACACGAGGAGCACTCTCAAAGACCAGGTTCCCCTTAGGCCAGCCTAAACCAGAAGTGTGGAAGAACAGGAGTTAATAAGCTTAGGACTCGACTCTCGAGATATGCACCTTTGTCCATGAGAAAGTATTTCTAGTTTTGAGATATGCACCTTTTTCCATGAGAAGTATTTCTAGTGAAGAAAAACATATGCCTCTTTCTGTGTGAAGTATTTTGGGTATGCAAAACCAAGAGAAACCAAAGAAACATCATGATAAGCAGGGTCTGGGAACCCGGCTTTTAACTAAGCATTAAGGATGTCGTGATCGAGAAGCATTAACCAACCACAGTAGAGGAAGGAGCGCGTGGACAGCAGTAATTAACCAATTACGATTTTATTTATGTTGCGTGTTTAGCAGTTAATACTATATAAGCACAGCTGTAAAAGCAATAAAGGTCTCTGATTCATCCTTGGTCAGAGTCCGGGCTTCAATCTGTCGTGCAGAAGGAGCTCCTGTCGGAGAGCATCTGTCCTCTCTGCTGCTGACGGCCGTTTGGTCCGTGGGACCAGACTAGACCTGGTTCTCCGTAGCCTCAACCTGAAGTACATGCAGCATGTATGGCAGATCCTCAGCAACTGTCGCCCGTCACACAGCCTGCCCTAGAGGTCCGCACTCTGCTGATGTGTACGTCGCTTCTGCAAGCCAATGAAGATGTACACTAGTTATAACTTCTGCGTTACTGGGTTGCCCAATTAAGAGCTCGCGTACAACAGGAGAATCTTACTGACATGAAGGGAATTGCTTGGCTATTGTTTAATGAGTCGAAATGCACTCAAAATATTGACATTCAAAAGGCTGCAAAGATGTATTTATTTCCATCGACATATTTCACATGTTGATGTACATTGCTCTGCCTTTAATGGAGACATAACCTGCCCTGCATTACGTCTTTTCTGTTGAAAATTAGATACATTCAGCTGCTGTATGAATGGGGGGGACTCTAGGAAAAGCGCCAAACCTGAATGGCTGGTAGCTCAGTGAACTCTGCAGGAAACGGTAATAGAACGAGTCTTGTGCATAAAAGCTAATGTTACTATGACATACTCTGAGCAGTTCCATGTAATATAGAATAAATGAAAAATGAGATGTGCTGGGGTATCTCTTTAATTAGAGGCCACTAGATTACAGGGGATTAAGCAAAGGTGAAAATTTGACATGAAAAGTAATACTGAAGGATGCTTTGGTGGAATGGATTTCCCCCGTTCTTTCCTCTCTCTGCTGGATACACAAGTCGTGTTCGGACCAGAAGACCGGACGTATGATATTCTGGTTCATTAATTATGTGAGATAGAGGGTGTAGTGGAAGCAAGTGGTAGGAAGCTGGAGGCGGGCTTTGAAGGTAATAGTGAGGATGAAAGTGGTGAGTGGGAGACATGACTCACACCACTGACCTGTGAACAATGACAGCAAGCCAGCCTGCGGCTGGGCGACCGTTCTTGGTCAGCTGTAATAAATATACCAACTGTAAAATGTTCTTTGTCTGTGACTGTGGTGGCATCCTGCCAGCCCTAAGGACTAACCTGAATTGAGAAGATGCCTGCTCTCTGTTTATGAATTCATAGAAGTGACACTTACGGGAAAGTGTGCAGGCTTTTCTAGATTTGTTTTCCATACTGCCACTGCGGATGAAGGTCTAGGTTGTGCTCTTCTTGCATTGCTAAATACCTCACTTCTTAATTAGTTCCTTTTATTTCTAGGGATATTCAAAGATCAAAGACCTTCTCATCCTGTGGAAGGATGATGAAATCTAACCCTAAATGTCTCACATAATTTTATACGGTTATTTTAAGAGACATTATTTGAATCCTGACTTGGTATGCCAAGCCAGGAGAGGCCTTTCAGAGGGGCTGTGTGTCCCCCAACAGCAAGATTCGTAAGAGAGTATGGGAGAACAAATCATGAGTTCAGGACAACAGTAGTCTGGTGAATGAACATACCAATTTATTGGCAAGTTATGGTAGAATTGGGAGCATTTCTGTAGTTTTTGACGTTGCCATCTTGATTTATTCATTTATTTTAAGCTGATGTCAGGCCTGAGGACTCAGTTACCTTTAAATAACTCATCTTTCTCAGCCCCCAGTGAAAATGTAAAACCTTCTACCTCTAAAGAAAAATGGTCTGGGCTGCACAGGGGTTGTTATTCCTACAAGGTAAATGCACGTGCATAGCTGGTCCTGGGAGACCTTTGATTTCTAACATATGTGACCAGGTGAGCATCCACGGTACACCAGGGGATGGGCCGTATACCTGTTGGAATCGGTTGCCTGTGCCCTCCTGAAGTACTGCTTGAACAACGTTATTTATTCTCTCATTGCGTATAGATGCTTTCCCCACTCAAGACCAAAAGGTTTCCTACATGGCACTGTTTATCTGAAGAAGCCCCTTGCGTTATCAATTTTAGACTAGATACTAGTGCCTGTTAGTCTTGGGCTTCCCTAGGTAAATATATTATGTTCTGGGTACTGCAAGGCTGGAGGTGTTCTTTGGCTTCAGGGCTGACTTTGAATACTCACTTTTTAAATTTTAAAAGGGAAGGAAGATAGTTATTTAAAAAGACCCTAACAATATGGTAAAAAGTTCTTGAAGAAGGCAAAACACAGCCCACGTTATTGAGTTTTTACCTGATCATAGGTTCTTAAATTCTGCACATCTCCACTAACTTCTGACACTAACCGATCAGGCCTTGTCCATTCTTCAGGGGTAACATGCTGCACATTCCTACAGAGCTACAGCTTGCAATCGGAGCTGACAACTGCAGCTATCTAGGTCAGCTTTTTTAGTCAGATGCTTCCCTCTGTGTCTCCAGCTTTCCTCCTCTCTTTCCTTCTCTTCACCACTCTCCTGCCACGGAGCACTGGTGATGCAGAATACTAAGCTATTCCTCTTCGTGTTATCTCTTCAAACTCGCCTTAATTAACTAAATCCTCACTTCAGGTTGCTCCATACAGCCTTCCGAAGACAAACTGTTGAAACTTCTTATGCTGTGTTCTGAGAAATATGAAACGCCAAAACCTTACAGCTATCCTTTCTTTGCAAGTGTTGCAGAAGGAGCAGTAAGAGCCACAGATGCGGGGAACTGTGGTGTCTACCCCTGGCATGACACAGGGATAAACCTGTTGAGACCTCACCATATCCCTCGGTATTTCGGAAGAGATGCAGTCGAGGCATGCTTGTTTCCTTGTTTCCAGTAGCTGCCTTCCATCTAGCTCACTTCCAATTGTACTGCCCTGGGGAAATAGGCTTGAAAATCCTGTTACCAAATAGTAGAGAGGAATTCTTGAGCGTGGGTCTGCACCCACAGACCAATTCACCAGAAGATTCCTATTGAATTCTCTGGAAATTGGATCCAGTTGAATGTGGACAAATCCTGTCTTTAGCTGTAAAAACTTAGATCAAACCAGGAAGGAGGCAAATATGTTAAAAGAAATGACAGAAAAGGCGTCACACATCGCATGAAGCTTAGTCCTGAAGAAGCCTGAAGAAGGCTAAGGAGCAGACTCCAGAACCAATGACTAAGACTGCAAGACTCATCGTTTTGCTCAGTGGGAAATAGCAGATATTAATTTTGTGTTCCATTTTAAACAAAACTGACTGCTTTCTAGCATCTAATTTGAAACTTGATTTTCAAGGGATCTGGTACTTGCTGATGCCTTTCAAAGAGGGACAGATGATAGCCTCATGAACTTCACCTTTGAAAGGCAAGCCAATAACAGTATGTTGAGAGCTGCATGATCTGGGAAGTAGAGTTCCATTTTGTACATACAGAATTTACATACAGAATTTATTTCGAAGAGAAATCCAATATATATGTATGTATGTTTGTTTGTTTGTTTTTTCCATTCTAGTGCCCAAACCCTTGAGATCTGAGTCCAGGAAAGTAGAAAACTAAAGATATTGTAGTCCCTTTTCTGCCATGTCTCATCAAGACATCTACAAGTGGCTTCTGAATTTTATTTCAATTCTAAATTTGATTCTACTTTACAGTGTATTAAATCATCTGATTGCTCTTGCTGTCATGTCTGCAATATAATCACCTCTGTGGCTCTGGACTGGAAGAGGCCAGGAGTTGATAACCACCTTACTGTATTTACGCCGTATTTCTGACCATGGTATTTGAGCACTTCACAGCCTCTATCCTCTCAAAAAGAGTGGTCAGGTTGTACTTTCAACCTCACTTAAAATTAGAGAGAGAAGATACTGAGCTGTGCTTCATCTGTTTTACTGTGACCTGATGATAGATGGAGCATCTTTTTCCAGTTCGGGCTCTCTTCTGTCTTTGAGCGGTATGCTTTTAACAAAATAGCTAAAAGGAATGGGCTGCTTTCTTTCTAACCCAGATGAAATTTCATGTTTAGCCTTGTTGAAAAGATCCTGATGGTGGCTAGTTATCGTGGATTGAATTAATCCCCAGTCCGACTCCACAGGAACCAAATTTGAGTGAGTTTGTTTGAGTGTGTGTATGTGCACATGTGTATTTTATGTGTATAATGTATGCATTTGGGGCCGCAATGAAACGCGAGTTCTGGCGCGCTGTGGTTTCTCTGTATCCCTGCCAGGCATACTAATGCTTCACCTTCTGCAATCAGAGCATTTCTCAGGGCTCTCAATAAAGTAGCATATTTGTATGCAAAGTCATTGAGAGCTGCCAACATCATGATGACATGATTCATCGTTTTTGCTGATTCTCAAGGCATTTTTTGCATAAAGAAGCCTTTGAGAACTGAGCAGAACCTCATTCTTCCTTTCAGGGCTGGCTGTCAGGGCACCGCAGAGAGCTTTTGTGTTCACTAAGCCGATTTCTTTCACAGGGTAAAGTTCCCACTGGGGGAAGCGGTTGCCAGGAGACGTAAAACAGCTACAGCAGGATGCAACCCTGCGCTTTGCTTTGGCACTAAGAGTGCAGGTGAAGGCGCCATCAGTTACACCTGATGGATGGTTTTATGGTCGAGTTCTCCTAAAGCTTAAGAAACAGCCTTTCTTTGTTGTTTTTCTGTTGGTTTGGTTTTGGTTGGGGTTTTTTGGTTTGGTTTGTTTGGGTTTTTTTGACTTTAGAGCATGTTAAGCATGGGACCCTCTTCCATTGTCAGCGCCATAAAAGCTGAATGTTGACAGTTCTGCAGCGTGTTTTACAATAGCGCGGCGTCTGTTGGGGCTTCCTGTTTAGCGCTGGAAGGGACATTCTCCGGTGGCCCAGCCGCCTGTCGCTGCTGTACCCCTCGTCTTTTATTGGGCGGTTATTCTTCCACTATAGCCTTTCTTCAGCTGGGGCAATTGCGCGCTTTTCAGTAGGTGTGGGGTTTGCTTTATCACATGAACTTTGGTGGCGATGAAACGGGTGGATTGATAACCCTGAAATCGTCTCTTCGAGTACAATTACTAGGGAAGCAGTGTAAATTCTTGTAGGCTGATCAATCAGCATGCTCTTTCTTGGCGAGTCAGTTTTGTACGCTCGTATAAAGCTGGGAAATCCATCCTGTAAATAACAGGTCATTGTCCGGTTACCTTGGTACCCGTGCTTGGTTAAAGGATGCCTTCCCGGTCTCATCTTGTCTTGACGTTTGTCACACCTTCCCAGTTTTTCTTGGTAGCTAGTTCCCTTAGTGAATCATACTTCCTGTTAAAAAGTGAATTCAATGTCTGAATTTGATTTCCCTTGCTCAAGTTCTCAGCCATCAGTTCTTGTCGAATCTTTCCTGCAAAAGATTATATTGTCCTTTAGAAAATTTGGTACTTTTTCTTTGTGAAGGTATTTATATACTGCGATCGATCCTTCTCCCAAGCTTCTTGCTGGTAATCTAAGCAGACTGAGCTCTTTAAGTGTCTCACAGAAAGGCACTTTTCCTTACCCTCAAATTGGACTTTTTATCCTTGTTGTATACACTTTCTAATTTTTCTGGATCCTTTAACAACCTGTATCTGAGAAATACAAACAGCATGCCAATATGGTCTGACCGCTGCCATATACAGAGGTATATGCTGTCATTCATTTCTCCTGGGTTTGTGTTGTGATTGGAATTTTCTTGCCCAGTAACATGCTAAGAGGTCAGCTTTCTCTCCGGTATGAACACAAATCCTTTTTAGACTAAGCAGTCTTCCAGATACAACCTGTAGGTCAGGCCTATCTTTCTTATTCTTATTTAATGTGCTCTTTATTGTGATTGAATAATAGTTCTTTCATCAGTGTTTCACATTGCTTAGCCAAACGGCCTCTGTCTTTAGCAATCTTACATCTACACAGTTGCTTTTATCACCCATACTTGTGATTTCCTCAGAGAAGTAACATCAGGGCTATTTTACAAACCATTTTTGTTGTAGAAGTACATTGACTAACGTGAACTACATTACAGCCTTTATCCCTGGAGTCTTGCACCTGCTTTTGCACTGCTGGCTAGATCAGGTCAACTTAGTCTGCCAGTTACTCCATTTGAAAACCAGGGCATCAGGGAGAGATACAAACAGTGTTCACGCCTGCCGGCTTCTTCGTGTCTCTGCCAACGCTGACAGCGGGCACTGACAGCGAGCTGAGGTCACCAAAGCCCTCCTGTGTGGGCTACCGGAGAGCTTTAATGCCATCCAGGCAGCGTTAGCCAGGAGTAGCTAGTTTTAAACTGGCAACCTGGAGCTCAAGGTTTCCATAGCCTCTTAAACTGCTAAGCCAGTGAAAACTTTCTAGAGGGCATTTGGAAGAGTTAATGCTGTGGAGAATGGCATGTACGTCCCTAGTACGTGTGGGAAAATATGCTCCTGTGAGCTGATTGTTTGAAGGAGACTGTGGGTTAGAGTTAAGAGTGCTTCATGGAATTAGGTTGCTGAACGTGCTTCTGCTTTACTTTCATAATCTGTCCCCTAGAAATCAGTTGCACGTGCTCTGGTTACGTTTCATACATAGTCAAATTATTCATTTATGTGGAACATAGCATGGTGGGAAATATCTGAAAACAACGTGGAAACATTCCCTAGTCTGTACGCATTCCCTGTCTGCGGTAGCTGACACAGAAGAAACCCCTAAACACATCTGCTGCAGGTAGTTTTTCAAGCAGTTAAAGGAGACAGGTCCCCAGACCCATGGGATGTCAGACAGCTGGTTGCTTAGCTCTCCCTCGGTTACCGAAAGTTTCTTTCAAAGTGCTGGTGTGAGTTGGTTAAATTGCAGTTCCTTCTAGTTATCATGAGGTGCCATTTCTGACCCCCTCTGAAGTAGGGGATCCTCACCTGACACTCACAGACCTCCTGAAGCACTGTGGTAATTTGCACTTGATTCAAATGATCATCTAAGATAAGTTACTCAAGGAGAAGCTCTTCCTCCGTTGCCCTAAATTCTTCATTAGGGATACAAGGGGAAAAAAAAAAAAAAGTTGTGAGCTATACTCAGAGTAACTCAATACATCTATGTAGTTTTGGTTATGAATCGATGCCGTTTAGTGGCTTAATCAAATATGTCCCTTTAAAATAATTTGTGTTGATTCCTTTTTCCCTGCATGTGCCCAGTCAGATGGTAAAACCCGGAACAAAAGCTGCTGACATCAAATAGGTCTTGGGCAGCGAAAAAGCTGCTCCTTGGAGCCACGCTCGCGGTTGCCAGGACATGGTACTGCCAGATGCCAAGCACCTCGGGAAGTTACTATCAGATGCATTTATTTGCAGTAGGAACTAACATTTATCTACACTTTCTGGGACAATCATCCATGGTACTGCCAAAGGGGTTAATTTCTTTCCCCTTTAGTGTAAAATATGCTCCTCAGCAGTGGCCTTTTTTTCAAAAATAAAGTCCTTAATTTAGAACGTAATTAATAGTTAGTGCTTCAAGCCCTAATAAAACACCATAAATACATTAAATATCTTTTATTTGTTAATGGCCCTAGCTTCATCTACCAGTTTAAAGCCAAGTTTCTAATTAGTTTGCTTGTTGCCTTGGTTTGGGCTGTTTGTCGTCAGAATATACTGGGGGTTTTAGTGTTTTGGGTGCATTTTTGAGATTTGAGACAAACCGAAATGAGCTTAATGTGGAACTCGGTGCTGTGGCAGTCTGTTTGCTGCTTCGCAAAGTTTGTTAGCTTGTTGACAAAATTATTACTGCGGAGAGAGGGATAAAGATAGAAGGAAGCAGCTGCAGGCAGCATTTGCATAGCAAGCGATAATGCAAATCGCGGAAATGGGGTACGAGACAAGTCTGTCCCCTGTGTTTGGGCAATCAGAGACCGGAGTGCCCAGACACCAGGAAGAATGGTAATTTCCCTGGACAGTCTTAAAAAAAAATAAAAATCACTGTGTGTGTGACAACAGACAAAACAGTAATTCTGAAACCAATGCACGAAGCGGTACAGCCGTCCTCCTCGCCTTTTTTAATGCTGCCATATTGCATTTTGTGACCAATTCATTATTAGATAACTATGACAGGGGTATTCTTTCTCTTTGCTGCTTTTGCTAGCTGAATTTTCCTGATCTGTTAAAAACCATGTTTCAGATATCGATGAGTGCCTTGAAGGCGGTTTGGGAACCTGTGGCCAAACCTGTATCAATGTTCCGGGATCCTACATCTGCTCCTGTTTGCCCGGCTACACCTTGGATATTGACAAATGGTCTTGCTATGTGAACGGTAAGGTAACTTTCTTTTCTGTTGACTAAAAAAGAGCTGTCAAAGTTTAGTTAGCATGATTTTTCAAAGTGAACCATGCCAGGCTGGTCCCTACTGGACAGTGACTGGGGTGCTGTGGCTCACTGATGGAAAAACTGCCTCTTCTACTCCGTGAGTAAGCAGCAAGGCCAAAAGTGGGTGCCACAGAAGAGTGATGGTGAGAACGGAAAGTGTGGTGGTGGGAAGATGAATGAATATATGAAAACAAACAAATAAAATTAAATAATGGCATCCTTCTTCGTAGACATACTCTCTCTGTGTGCTTGGAATGGTGAACTCTTACCCCATCCTTACTACTTCCAAAAAACCACAGCAACATGCAAGATTATGCTAATACTGTCTCGGTCTGTTGGTGTTGGTGTCTTTCCAGTGTGTTTAGGTTCTAGAGACAGTGCTGTGAAATCGTGAGGAAGTCCTTATTTTTGGTTTGGCTCATTGGCTGTTTCTTGATAAACATGAGTGCTGCTGTGAGTTCTTTCCCTTCTTCTGTCCTGAGTGTATAAATTGATTTTTTGAATGTGTGAGATGCATTTAAATTTTAAAAGTTTTTAGGCCTTTTCAGAGGAAAATATCCACAGTTATGGACTTGGAATAACCTTCATTTTATCCTCAAATGATGCTACCTGGGGAAAAAAATAGTTGGATTTTATAGATTGGCTTAACCCTATATGGCATCTAGGGTCTGACATGGGAGTGCGCTGAAGTTCACCTCTCTCACCTCTCCGCCTTGGTTTCCTGAATGTCTGGTTTTGGTTCCTGGCTGGGATATGCTACAGCTCCCTTCTGATCCAGGAGCTCAGGTTATCTTTTTGACTAATGTTTACCTGGTACTCGTACAAACGCAGAGATGGGATGAGACAGGGTGTTTCTGACCCAAGAAGTAGGAGATGTACTTGAGTCTCTGTGCATGGAGCCTTTGGGACCATGGCCATAACCAAAAGTATTCTGTGCAGCTCCCAAATTGGTACCAACACTATTACTTCAGAGAGCTCTTAGAATCATCGTTATCAACATGTGACTCTCAAAGACGCAAAACTGGACTTTTTGTAGTCCTGCCTGAACTCTAGCCCCTTAAATAGAATTTTTAATCTTTTTTTAAGCGAATGTTTTGTAAATTCTTTACTTCTGAACTGAAGTGAAACCAAGCATGTTATCTCACAGTGATATTTGTGCACAGGTATCTTTTGAAGAACAATCCTACCTTAGTATGGGATGACTTCAACTTTTTTAACATTATTGCTAACATTTATAGCACCAGTACAAAGTGTCTGATGGTTCAGGAGCTACTGTGAGGGACAGAGAACCCTTATGCTAGGTATAAGCCCTCTGTAGGGAGTAGACCAAGTGAAATACCTTCATATTTTGAAGACAGGAAGCTCTTTGATGCAGGTGTTGTTTATCTGTTCATTAAACCTCTGATAAAATTCAGTCCCAAATCTGACTGCTGCCTCTGCAATCAAAGTTTGGTTTGTTCGGTCCCTGTTCCACTTACAGCCCTCATTCACAGGCACCTGAGAGGAAATTCAGAGAGTGGAAAGGACAAAAAACAAAGTATATAAATGCTTTTGGTCAACTAATTGGCAAAAATGCTGGCAGTACAGCTGTTAAATTCCTGGGATAAATCAACCTTGCTACACTTCACCATTCATTTACCTTTTACGTAAAGCAACCCTTCATAGTTTTAATATTCTCACATGGGATTGCTCAGTGCAAATAGCAGCAGAAAACAGGAGTCACTAAAAGCCTAGAAGCAGCTGTTATAACCGGGTGATAGCTTGAAAACTTGAAAGGCAAAGCAGTCTATTAGTATATAAACAGAGTGCTGATCGTCTCCCTTCTGAGCAGGAGAAAATTACATCTTAGGTGCTTGTCAGAGCTTTCTGCCTAACTTGCTCTTCACTTGGAGAAATCAAAATTGGTCTCATTCCTCTGCTGTGAAAGGGGTTGAAACAAAGAACCTTGCAGCCATGATGAAGGTGGAGCATCTGGCTAAAATTTGTAGAATTGATGTCTGTTGATTTTAAAGCCTTAGGTTTCATGCTAATATATTTAGTTAAAAGTTTGCCAAACTGGTCAATAAAACCGGTTTAATTTTCAGAAATATATCTGCAAGAAAACTGATGATAGTGCATCTTTGATGACATCCATTCCTGATAGAGAGTCGCTTCTCTGTTGCAGGAAGCTAAATTCAACAAGGGATTGGACAGGCTTGAAAGCTGTCATTCTGTTGGATCTATATCAGTAATTGCATTTCAAAGTCACTTGCTTAGAGCGTTACCTGTATGCCATGATCTGTTGTTTCAGACAACCTTGTTATATATCCCCATCATTACCACCCCAGTGGATTTCCTTCTTTGAATATTGTTTTAGCGGTAAATTAAAGATGAGGCTGTATACCCTTCCCCCCCCTTTTTTTAATTTTTTTAAAAAAGTTTCTTCTTAAAATGAAGGCTAAAATGTGACTGGCTCCATAAAAACTCCTTTCCTCTGCTACACACTTGATAAACATCCATAATATTCAAATTGCCTAAATGAAAACCATTGTGGTTTGGAAAAACAGTTCAGGTTCCTTGGGCAATTTTAACCCTGCCCTGTGGTGGTACCCTAAAAGTAACAAAGAGGACTTGATAAAACTGGATTAGTGTCATCTGCAGCACCAGCCATTATGTCCTACTAATTGTACTTCCATGTACCTGGTTTTAGGGCTGCACCCCTGAATTGCACCCATGTACCCGGTTTTAGGGCTGCATTAAGGCTATTTGGACCATCCTAGTTGCTCGTCACTTTCAACCTTAACTGGATTTCTAGAGTTCAGGAAATAATTGGAACACTGTTCATTTTAATGTATATGTTAAGTTACTGATACGCTTTTACCCTTCACTCAGTTTGAATAGAGTTTTTGTCTGGAAGGAGTTGTTGCTGTTGAACTGTAGGAGTTTTAAGTATGGGTCTTTCGGTTTCCTCCACAGTCTCTAGCCTCTTCCTTTGCCCTGTTTTGGGACTTTCAATTTCACCATTTGGATAGTTAAAGTGAGTCTCCAGACCAGAATTTCACCATTTGGATAGTTAAAGTGAGTCTCCAGACCAGCTCTCTGTGATAAATTCTTGCTATAGCGCAACAGTTGGAAGCAGTCTTCAACTTGGAGACGCATCCATGCCACAATTCTTCCAACCTCTGTTGGCATGCGTGCAATGGTTCTTCTGACCTACTGTAGGATTTGGGATTCGTGGTAACAACCGCTGCAATCTGAGTTTCATGACTCGGATTTTTGACCTAACTTTCAGCATTAAATGTGGAAAGACCATTACATTTATATCTTATTGGTTGTCTGTGATATGCCTGGAAAGTTACCGTTAAAATATGAGAGAGATGGTTAAATCCTGAACACTCTCTTTGGCTAGTATAATACAGATTTGAACTTAATGCAGCAAAGGTGCAATCTCTCTTTGACTAGTATAAAACAGATTTGAACTTAATGCAGCAAAGGTGCAATGCTTATCTTTTAATTGGTCTCTGTTTTCTCCACACTAGACCCTGCCCCGTTCCTACTTTTTAGCCATGGAAATGCCATCTTTAGAATTGACACTGAAGGGACCAGTCATGAAAGATTGGTGGCTGATACTGGCCAGTCAACACTTATGGATTTTCATTATGCAGAAGAGAAAGTGTATTGGGTAGACTCTGAAAGGCGACTGCTTCAAAGAATTCACCTGAACGGCACAAAACAAGAGGTAAAGTAATCTATTCTCTGGAATTCTCCAAGTTGATGGGTACAAAACCCTCTATGGAAACCACACGCTCTTTAGGTACAATTCTACCATTCCTGTTCATTGATCAGCACTTCAGACTTACTAAACCGTTTTTGCTGTCATAATAGTTATGGTCCCGAGTCTGTTTTACTGGTGTTCACAGTACATTTAGTATTCTTTGTGGATCGAGTGAAGGAGAGATTAAAAATGAAGGAGAGGAAATTCAGGCAAACTAAAGCTTTGAAGACAATAATGTTTCTATCAGTTTTAAATTAATCCCTGGCATTATGGAAGTTTGTCTTCCAGATTACTGTAACTCAAAGTGGCACAAGTGGTGCAAGAAGAACGTACTTGAATTCCTACTCATTTTTTCTCAAACCTTTCACTGGTTTCTATGGTTGCGTAAATGCTTCTTTTAGCATTTCATCTTTTGTTCAGGAAAAGCTGTGCAGTTCATTGAATCTGGCTGAATAAGAAGGGCAGACAGGCTCTTGTGGCTGAACTTTAATGCGGTGAAAGCCGTCTTTTGTTTGAGAGAGGTCGCCGGTGTTCGTGTACCCGTGTGGAGTCTTCACTGATGCATTTTACGCTGATATTTAAGGGTGAGGGTCCAGCGACACTGTGTTAGGAAATCTTCCATCTGTAACGGTACAGGTCTGGATGGTTCATAGTGTGCCAAACGTAAGAAGCTGTAGCTAGAAGATTAGTCCAGTGTATTTCTTGTGGAGAACGGTTTCCCCTTTGGCAGGGGGTCACTCAGTTCAGAAGGGGTATGTGTAAGTAAAAAGACCAAATGAAAGTGATTGAAGAACACAAAAGAGAAATACCTGCAGGTCTGAGAGAAAATGCAGCAGGTAAAGGAATGAAATGGGAAGCTGGAGCACCTCTCCTATGAGGACAGGCTGAGAGAGTTGGGCTTGTTCAACCTGGAGAAGAGAGAGCTGTGGGGAGACGTGATTGCGGCCTGTCAGTGCTTAAAGGGGGCCCATAGGAAAGAGGGGGAGAATCTTTTCAGTAGGGACAGTGGTGACAGGACAAGGGGTGATGGTTTTAAACTGAAACAGGGTAGGTTTAGATTAGATGTAAGGAAAAAATTCTTTACGCTGAGGGTGGTGAAGCACTGGAACGGGTTGCCCAGAGAGGTGGTGGAGGCCCCATCCCTGGAAACATTCCAGCCCAGGTTGGACGGGGCTGTGAGCGACCTGATCTGGGTAATGGTGTCCCCGCTCACTGCAGGGGGTGGGACTGGATGGGCTCTGGGGGTCCCTTCCAGCCCAAACCATTCTATGGGTCTATGATTCTTCAGTTCCCTGTATTGAACAGCAAGTTTAGGGTAATCGTTAGGATGCCTCTTGTTGTCAACTTTATTTATTTTTTTTAATTTTTATTTTTACAGAGACTATGTTACATAGACAAAGGCATTTCAGGACTTGCTATTGACTGGATAAATCAAGACATTCTCTGGGCCAATAGACAGAAAGGAACCATAGAAGCAACAGACATGAATGGGAAGAAACGCCGAGTTCTTCTAAGAGATATTGGTCATCCCACAAGGATTACCGTTGATGCTGAGCAAAGGTAATTTTAACTAGGTTAGTAATTTCATTGAAACGGACTCAAAATATGCGAAGTACTATGATTGTGGTTTATAAGCTGCTGGGCTAGTCTGTGTGCAGTGTATTATCTCTAGCCCAATACCTCCCTGAACTTTGACAAAAGAGGTTAAAAGATTAAATTAAGAGCATTTGAGAGAGAGAGAAGTGTGTGAGAAGGTCCCACCAAAGTCTTATGTGGAATCTACACCTCTTGGTCATCAGGGAAAACTTTGATAATGAGGAGAGTGGAGAGAAAAGAGACACTGCTGGTCCTTTCTCAAAGCCAGCAAAGTTTCGGGGCAGCCAAAAAAGCAGGATTTGAGCCGCAAGGGAAATGATGCCTGCAATGCCGGGAGTCCCCGGTGCTCCACACCTGGCACACTTAAAATATAAATTGGGATGTCTTCTGAAAAAAAGGTCTAAACTTACAGTTTGCTCCCGTTTCCCTTGTCTGTTTGCCAGTTACTCTGAATATTAGTTCTGGATCCACTGTGTCACTAGTAATGTGGCCTTTATAAAGATACTTCTTTCAGCTTCAAGCTATTTGCAGTAAGAACCATGCTCACAAAAAGAGTTTTGACCTCCTCAATGTGAATTGTCACAGTGGTCTCTCCATGCTAATTTCTCTTTACACATAAACCTTTTCCATCAAAGTTGCAAAAATAAAAGCTGGAGGAGACTTTGAGGCGCTTCTGTTTCATACAGCAAAAGCACGTTTTTGTTGCCACTTTTGGTTTGCAGTAAAGTTGCTCAGCAGTATGTGAAACTTTTAATATTAAGGTTCGTGTATTTTTTCCTAGGACATCTATAGATAAATGAATCTTCTGGTGCTAATAGCATTACTAGTGGTACTAGTGGTATTCTTTGGAGTCTTGTCATTTGGGTAGGATTTAAAGGCTTGAACATCAGCTTATACATAAATATGTATATATTTATTTAAAAATATTTATTTATTTATTTCTGAATTGCTTTTGAAAGTACTATTTACCAACCTTGGAAATATTCACAAGTCCTCAAACCCACTGTCAAATGCCATCGAAACGCATGTTACAAATAGCATTACAGGGATATATTTGCTGAATTTATGTGAAATTTTGGGGAGACTCCGGCGTGTATATTCACCTAGGTGTGGTTCACCATGCATAAAAGCTGTATTCATGTGCTTCCAGGGAGGCCAGTAAGCCACTAATGAACTCTAAAGAAAGTAGTCTCCAAGAAGTCTAACATCATTTTTATGCCTTATGGCAATTTGCTTGTAGGAAAACTCTGAGGGCTCTATTTTGAATGTGAAATGAATTAAACCCCCAGCATGTTTACGTGCACAGGCATAAACATGAACTCAATCTGATCTTAACATACCTTCCTTCAAGTGTGTGCCACTCTTAAGTAAAGAAGGTCAACGTGATACCCTAATAATAGAGTTTTTCTCAAAAGGTGTGCCTGGATATTAGCAGTGGTAGGATTATTTTAGTAGTCCTAATATAACTATTGCTGTAAGATTGATTTAACTTTTAATGGTGTTTAGAAATGCTGAAAAATAAGGATTAAGACTAAGGAAAAAGAAAGGGCAAATACAGTAAAGGCTAGCAATTACTTGAGCTGGTTTCTAATCTTCCTTCTTCTGTCTTCCTGTTCGTATCAGATCCTGTTCCCACACTGATTTGCCCGAGTTGTGCATAGCGACTGTAACCACCTTTGTTTCTTGGCTTCCTTATCTGTAAAAAGTGAATCCTAGCAGTTGTTCAAACTTCCAGAGCAGTGACATGTCTTAAATAACAGGTGCTATAGAAATGCAAGCAGATTTTAATGAAGCGTTTAAAAACCGGCAGCATCAAATTGGGCTGTCCTTCACCTACCCATTAATAACCTGTGATAACCGTAGGCTATGTAACAGTGAGGAAAAGCCAAGAAGCAGGGACTGATTCTTCCTACTGGTTTAGTATAGTCCCCTGCCAGTGAGATCTGATCCATTCTGGGGCCTTTAACAAATGATTGACGTATATAGTAAAGCTGGCTCTATGCTACATTGGTTTGTACATCTAAATTCTGCAATTTTGTGAAAACAAGGCAAAATGATGATGCTTCGTGGAATTTTGGTGCCTAAGAAACCCAAGCAAAGAATCTAAACCCAAACATTGAAAAATAAAATATACATGAGCAAGGGGTAACTTGCTATTTTGGAAGAACTGTTGCTAACCTTAGCAACATTGGTCAATCTGGGTTCTGATCTCTGAATAACTTGACATGTAAGTAGTTTCAGTGCATAACTGTTTTGGGTACTGGAGCTGTATTTTGACTGTGTCTTAATTTAATAACAGCATAGTCTGGCTGCCATAACCAGCAGGAAGGTAGAAAGAAATGAGACCAATAATAGAAATAGTATTTTTAAGTTAAGCTCTTAAGTGATGTGTGTAACTAGAGCTTCTGGAGATAAGATTCCTCCCCAGCGGCAGAAGGCAACCCGTATCTGCCTCAAAGATGTGCTTTTCCCCAAGTCCGCAGGAGTTCCCTGTAGATTTGAGAGGTTATTCCAGTTTCCTTCTCTGGCTGCATGGCCAAACAAAGCAGAGACAGACAATAGCGCTTCGTGCTTAAGCTGGCCTGATTCCTGTTTGACCTACATGAGAGAAATTTCTAGTGTCTCCTTGCTTCCTGAGCAAAGTCATACAGTCGCTGATAGAAACATATTTATTAAAATAAGAAAGCAAACGTAACAAAACTTCAGTGGTAACATTGCTTCTGTTAAACAGACGCCACTTTGTTGTCAAAAATCATTTCCATTCTTAATAAAGCTGTGTTAAGGGGAGATGTAGATGGGGCTTTCTTGAAATAGGTAAGGTATTAAGGAAGTCCCTTGCTCTATTATTAATTCTGGTTCAAAAAGCACTGTGGTAAGACTGAAAATTTCTGTATATGGTAGCAACTAAACAAAGAGTAGCAGTGATGTGATCTCGCACAAATGTGGTTTGGTTTGTTTTTCCCCCAAAACATTCCTCTCTTGCCTGCAGGCTGTTATTTTGGTCTTCAGAGGGTACAGTTTCCAGCATACACCGGGTGTCCCGCAGTGGAAGTGATGCGAGAAACATTTTAAGAACCACAGAAAAAATAAAGGCCATCTCACTAGATCTGGTTGACACAAGGCTCTACTGGGTGCAACATGACCACGGGAAAGAGATTTCCCGTATTGGATCGTGCGACTATGGTGGCGGAGCTGTTCGGTTGCTCAAAAATTTTGTGCGGTGAGTTTTCTCAGCCTGTCAGAAATACAGCACTCGTTTCCTGGGGATGTAGTTAAGCTCCCTTCCTCATTCTTTTATCTTGTCAGTTCATAACGCAATAAGGAGTATAAAGTGCAGTGCAAATGGCCTGTAACTGTAAATCTAAAACTACTGATGGGAAAACAGAAAAAACCTCACTGTTGTAAGGATAATACTGCCACTCAGTACTCTCCATCTTCCAAGCTTTTAGCAAATGATAACTACTTAATCCTTAGGAATCCTCTCTGAGTGTTTATTAGTGGCCTTTTTCTGCAGATAAAGAAGCCAAAAGCAAAGAGATTAAATGATTTGTCCAAGGTCACAGTGGGTGAGCTCAGGTGTCTGAGCTGTGCTGAGGAGACTGAGCTAGATCAGGTCTTTCCTATCCTCCCCTAAGCCTGTTGTCCTCCTTCCCTGCCGGGCGAGGAGGCTCGGATAACCCCTGCGCTCAGCTCTCGGGCAAGCATCGGCAGATGTGGTCAAAACTGTCCTACACAGCAAACTTCTTCCTCGGCGCCGAGGCCAAGCACGGCCGAGGGGGCTGGTAGGCCCATAGGCTTTTTGGATGCCTTTAGTGCCTGGCCTTCATGCTTTCAGCAGTCCAGGTGCTCCGTGGTCGGCATGTTTTCGGTGCACGTTCTGTCGGTGTGACGGGACCGGCATATGCGTAATAGGGATTGCCAGCTGCCACGTGAGAAAAATACGTGGTTTCGTTGGCCTGCTGATGGAAATAGGCAGCGCACCGTTCGCATATGATGGACACACAGCTGGTTTCTCCCTATATTGCCAGCTGTCACGTTGGATTTTTTCTTTACGCTTTTCCCTTTTCTCCCTCGAGCTGGGCACCAAGACTTTCCCTTTGAGCCCGGATGATATGAATTTTCCTTTTATCCTCCATGTGCTGGAAAGCGGAGGCCAAAATTTCATCTTTCAGTATTTTTTCTGCTTTCCCTCTTATTTTAAACGGGGCCCTTTTGTGGTTCCTGCTGGCTGCTATAACTGACCAGCAAATGAAAACTAAATGCCTGCAATAGGAGAAGCAGCAAGATGGATTTTAGGAATTCCTTACTCCTACCCTTCTAGCTCCACCTCGATTTCCTGGGACAGCCAGACACATCAGAGCAGGCACGGGAAATTGGGAAATGGAGGAACCTATCTGGCCTACATCCTTCAACAAAGTTAGTGTCCGTTTTAGTTGCTGGGTTCACCAGAAGCAGGGTGGTACTTAGGATTTCTGTTAATTGAGTCAGTCCTGAACAACAGCTCATATAACCTGTGAGAAATGCAGGTTTTCCATTCTGCATTTATGTCTCTGGCACCTCATCTGATTCTCATGTATGTAAGATATATATATATAAGAATACAAAGAAAGGTTATTTATGGTGAACTTGACTGACCTACATGCTCAGAAAATGCGAGTGAGTAAATATATAGGGATCTGGTAACGTGCTGCTTTGTGTTACTTTCTCTTTGTTGTAGACATCAGTTGCTTGGAATGTCTCTCTTTGCTGAGCACCTGTACTACTCAGAGGTGAAATCTGGTATGATATGGAGAGCCAACAAGTATACTGGAAAAGTTGTAGTGACAATTAGCCTGAAGCCATCATTTTTTCCACCAGCGGAGATAAAGGTGGTGCATCCATTTAAACAGCCGGGTGCAAAAACAGATTCTCAGGATTTCGGTAAGTAAACTGTAATGATGCAGTTGTATGGGTGAGAATAATAATGTCATACACTCTGATTTTTCACAGTAATAATTTTCTTTGTCAAAATTCCAGGCCTCAGTGAAGTGAAGGAAAAAGCTTCCTTTAACTTCAGTGATCCACAGTTCTGCTTGGTGTGTGTAACTCCAGCTGGGATACTGGGCTGGAAGTGTGCTGAGCGTGAACTGCTCTCTTCATTGATCTGAATATACATGCAGATACATGTGATCTCCTTCTCTTTCGCTCTCCATCCCCTTCTTGTTCACAGAAAGATGTTTTTATGCTTTCCTGCTAAATGCACAAAGCATACAGCTTTTTAATCCCCCGTGTAGATTATCTTCATCAAAAGTCTGCTCCCTGCTGAGGCAATAGGCAGTGAGAGGTGTCCAGGGGAAATAATGTCCTGTTCTCTGACCTCTGCAAAGCAGACATCAAGTATTCTTGCTTTAATGGAATAGCTTGTGTCACCCGTTTTGCTTGGATACAAACAACTGAGCAAACAGCGCAGAGGTATTTGTGTGTCGAGCAACAGCTGCAGAACTTCCCAAGGGAAGATGGCCAGAGGTATAGGCGGTATAAAGACCTGAGGAGACAGTAATGTTTGTTTGTATGAGTGAAAAGGAAACTGTAAATATCCCTCTTGAACCATTTCTAAATATCTACTGTAAAGTAGACTTTGTCTTTCTTCATGAGAACCAACAGCTTTATATGGTACAATGTTGTCTCTCCTTCCTGAAACCTGGTCTGAGCGGGAAAATCAAAATCTTCAAGGGAACTTTCCCCTTCAAATGCTTGGTCTGCAGTGCAAAGAGCTGTTGAGATGGAGAAGAGAAAGTGTTTCTGGAAATCGAGCTTATCCTTGTAAGCCCGGGGAGCCTCCATTCAGAGACAATACCTGTTCTGTGCTTCCTCGGAGGAAAACAGTCATCCCGGCAAATGGAAGCACTTTTCTCGGCTGGCACGTTTGGTGCTCTCACACGGAGTAACTAGGAAAGGATATGTTTGTGGTGCAGACAGTGGCGCGTCCACACATCTCAGGGTTGTTACAACGGGATTTGGAAGGTCTCGTGAGGCCTCCTTGGGTGTCTGTCACCATGTCTGCGTACGCATGAAGATGGAGAGGAAGAAACAATGACCGAGAAAGGTAGTTCATGATAGGGGTCTGTTGAACTATTGGTTGTGTTACGTAGGTTTTCTCTGCAAGAGTGCGTAGCGTAATTTCGTAAGGGCATTTAGCTTTTATTCTTCTCTCAGAAGGTTAACTCCACTGCTTCCATCAGAACATGCTGCTTTCCGGTGTTTCTGCTTCCACTGGAAAGGGGTTTTCCTCACCTTTATTAATAAATAAACTGCCAGTGTTTTTAAATGCCTTGCAATATATGCCCCTGTGTTTCCAACCTGCTTAGTAAATCTTTGTATGACAGTAAGTGTTGTCAGCAGTAGGCCTTTTTTTTAAATTCCAGATGCTTTCTTGTAAAAATGTCTGGGAAGTGATGGACTAGAAAGAAGCTTAACGGGCTGAATCCAGATGAACCTTTTGGACTTTGCATGTATGTTGCTTGGCTTATCCAGTGCAAGAACTGGGATGAAAGGAGGACTAATGATCCTGGAGTACAAATGAGATTTATAACTGATCTTACAACAGAGAAACCTGGAGATAAAAGCATACCTAGACTAATTGGATGCTCTGTACAAGCTAAGAAAGCATATGTTGCAATGTAGTGTCAGCTGTGAATTATTAGGCTTTCTTTGGAGCAGATAGCAAGTGAGTTCCTTCAGATGAAAAGGGAACTGCTGAGAAGCGCTTAACTGACATGACTTGCTTTTTTTACTGGAATTTGGATTATTTACTTCACTACTTAAATTCCTCATGTCTCCTCTTCCCTTTCTCCCTTTTCCTGGATTGGTCAGGGCCAATAAGTACAGAGAAGAGCCTTCAGCTATGGGTTTGCTACAACACCCCCCCCCCGCCGCTGCCAACAACTTTAGTAAGGCAGTATCTGGAAGATGGCCTCTGATTTACCTCAAGTGTCTTCGACAGCTAACCCTAGATTTGATGACAGCATGTGTATTTATAAATGCCCGCTGGAAATTTCTTCACACTTTTTATTAACAGCTCATAAAATATCTTAATTACCTTAAAATCTCAAAGATTGCCTCTGGAATTTTTTTTAAGTATCTTCTCTGGCAGATTAATGATATTCAGTACACTCAGGATATTCTTTTGGAGGAATTACATTGCATTTCTCTCCAGTGTAAGATACCAGCATCAGGCTGTTACCTGAGAACACCCATTTCCATACAAGAGAGGTGATGGGAAGGGAAAAAAATGCACAAACCCCAAACAAACTAGAAAGTGTGGTTCATAACGGTTCTTCTCCCAGAAAGGATTTCCTTAAAAACTTTGTGATTCGGAATTTAGTCACCATTCACTTCAAGTTTTGAAATGTGATTATTTTTTTACATATTGATTTGGCAATATTGAATTCTATTAGTCGGTTGAAAAAGAGCATCTTCTTGAGATTGCCCAGATGGCAAAATTATTGGTTCTGTTATTCCTCCTGTAATTCCTGCGTGTCTTAGGTATTGTGAGACCAATAATGGAACAAGCAAGGGGCAAAAATCTAGTGCCAGTGATAGACATAAGATGTAGCCTGGAATGTGGTCTTGTTTCTGGTTGGTATTGGTTTGCAATTGCACGTACTTGCACTTTTGTCATTCTCCTGAGCTCTATATTTGAAGAAGACACCTCACTACTGGTTCTTCCCCATTCAGTTGCCAAAGGGACAAAGGTTAAGGGTCCAAAACGAGCTCTATAAAAAGAGAGGCTCAGCTAAAACTATGCAAAATTCAAGTCTCTCAAAAGCTGACGTGCTTAATGACATAGATAATATCCACCTAGTCACCCATTCATCATTTTCCATTTAGTTCTCCACTTTTGGAGAAGAATTAATCAGTTTGATGCAAATAAGTGCAATGTTAATGATTTCAGCCAAGCTGAAATGTCTGTCTGGAAAATGATTTCAGTCTTCTATAGGCGTGATCTGTCATCACACCAAATGACCGGCGTTTTCTCTTTTGTGGCTAGCAGAAGACTAAATGTCAAACTTAAATATTATGCTGCTTTCCATCTGTTGGAATTTAGAGAGTGAACTGGAAATAGCACAAGAATATTGTTCACATACAAATTTCTTTGCCTGTGTGAGCCCGTGATTTCTTACGTATTACACAGGCAGCATGGGGCAGACACTCTTGTGTGGGGGTGGCTGATGCCCACATTCAGTAGCAGCAGTTCAGCTATTCTGAGCTTTGGAAAGGGGAAGCAACCGCAGAATATTAAAAAGATTAAAACAAAAATAATAGTTGGGGAGACAAAAATAAAACCACAAATGTCGCATATCTGAGAAAGTACCAGCTCTAAAAGACAGGACAAACACGGGGCTCTGCAAATCCTTCCTATGAAGGAGGATACTCGAATACCTGTTTGCCTTTTTCTGTGAGGCCGGAGAAGTAGGAAGGCTTCGGGGATCTGTTGGGTATTTTTTCCCGCTTCCTTTGAAGAAACTTTGAGCATATCTTGTTGGGCATCAGAAATATTCAGAGTTTTAAATCTGAGTTCAAGATTTATAACACTTGTATCTCTCATAGTCAGAAAGTCGGATCAAAGATTCTCCACACTGTGCTAATATTTTTTGCCCAAATGAAGCGCAGGTTCGTTATGATCTATCCAGCTTTTTTTTTTTTTTTTTTTTTTTATTAAATGATGTGAGTCTTGAGCACTGCTTTGTGCTAATAATTTCCAGTCTTCGCATGCACTCTCTCTCTTTTCAAATCTCTCTTCCCTCTCTTTTTGCACGTGAGTTCCCTCTCTGTCACTCTCTTTCTGAGTGTTTTACAGGGCCTGGTAACATAGAATACGGTGCAGGACTGGCAGCATATGAAGCCCGCTACACAGGGGTTTTCCTTTCTAGTCACTACAGGCGTGCACCCAGACCAAACCATCCCCTTCTTCAGGCTCCCTCTAGACCTGCTTGTCCTGACACCGAACTGGAAATGATCGTTGGCACAGACCTACCCTTTGTCTTCCAAGTGCTTTCATTTTTATAGTGACTTTTTCACCTGATTTTACCAATATGGTGAGAACTCCATTACGTTTGTACTATATTTGTTTTTCCAGAAAAAGGAACCTGCAATTTGACCAAAGAAAAGTGCAGAAGAAGAATCTGCCGGCCAGACTCAAGGACTCATCAGTGTAAATGTCCTAATGGCTTTATTTTGAGTCGAAATAAACAGTTTTGTGAAGGTAATACGTGAATCTCCTCTCAGCTTTATTCCATTAGGTGAAAAAAATTCTTTGGTCCTTTTTCTTCTATCTTGAGTATGAAAAAACACTCTGAGGTCTTAAAAATTCCAGTTGTACCATGTGTCTTTCCAGGTTCTGAAATAGTCTAAAAGATGACCTATAAAAGTGTCACAAGTGCTATTTTTGGAAGAAATTTTGGCCTTAGCCTGAGTAGTTAAAGGAGCTTCAGATAAGTAGACATGCTTATGGGTGCTTATTGAATTTTTAAATGAAAATTAAACCAGATATATCACCAAAGGTGAAATATCAAAAAGTCTCGCAACAAGTTGGCTGTCTTAAGTCCCACTTCCAAAAAGAAGACTCAAATTCTTAACATGCTTCTAAATATTTTAATCTGGATTGTTTTAATAAAAATCTAACACTACTAATAATAGCTAATGTATCACTTTTAGAAACAACTGTGTTTTGAGAATTTTACTTAAGTCATGTGGGAGCCAAATTTTTTAAAAGAATTTTTGTCTGAAGTGTCTGATGTAAATTTTCTGGGTGCAAACAGGTTTTAACTGCTCTGTACGGGAAGGCATAGCTCAGAAAGCCCTCTAGGCACCTATGCTGGGCATGTGCTGCCTGAGTAGGTTTTGCTAGAAGGTTTTTAAAGCTTGTTTGATTAAGGTCTGCAAACTTGCTGTTTATTGGGACCAACCTATTTTTGTAAAATGAATGGGAAAAGGAGGTACTTCTTGAAGACTGTTAGTTTGTTTCATTAATCTAAATAAAACTGGTGGTTGTTATTCTGACACAGCAAGTGCTTCTTTTGGCAGATATCAATGAATGTGGCTTCTGGAATCATGGCTGCACTTTGGGCTGCGTGAACATCCCTGGTTCCTATTACTGCACCTGCCCGAGAGGTTTTGTTCTGCTGCCTGATAGGAAAACATGTCACGGTAAGTAGCAGTAATACATAAACGCTTCGAGAATCGTAGTCCAAGAGTCCTCATTTAACACTGGAACCGCTGAAAGTTGTGTGTGTTGCATTGCTCGCTTCCAATCCCTTATTACGTAAGTCGGATCAGCTTAAACTCAGCGAACCAAATTCAGATGTCGTGTTTAAGGGAGTGCAAGTTACACGTGAGTAATCAAGTGTGAGCCCAGGAGTAAAAAAAAAAAAAAAAAAAAAAAAAAGAGAGAGAGAAGAATAACATAAATAAATAAAAAGTCAGGTCTGCAGAGAGCCCACTTTGCTCGGATTAGGCTCTGTGCCACGTTCCGGGTGGATACGCAGTTATATCTTTGAAAATGTGGTCTCTGAATTTGGCTGACTCTGGCTGTCCTGCATAGGAATCCGCACGGTCTCTGAATGAGCGGCTTCCAGCATCGCCTTTTTCCTCTTCAGATCAGGGTCAATAGCTTTGCATGGCATTAATGAAATTAAATGCACGTGCATCTGTTTACAACAAATAAGACACAGGGAAGTACTCATAAAGTTGCTTATTCTGGGGATCTGCTGCACCTGTGGTGGTCTTATTTGTTTTATGCTTATCAATTAAATTGGGTGTAAAAAGTATGCCTGAGAGAACTTACCCATATAACATGGGTACACAAAGCAGGGAGCTCTATGAAGCGGGATAAACATGAATAAACTAAGTGCAGAGAACATAGAGAAGTGGAGGGGAAAAACCAAAGATCCGTCCGTCAGTAAGGTTCAAGGACTGTATCTAAGTCATAGAAAGAGTCAGAGGTGAAGGATTTTTTTCTCCCTTCATACGCAGCACTGCGTATATCCAGCCCACAAACGAGTTAAGCCTTTCTAAAGTAAGTCGAGAACAAACAATGTGAAGTGCATCCAAGTTTTGAGGTCCTGGGATATTCCCAGTCCCTTTTCTCTTTCATAGTGAAGTGAAACTTAGGCATAGGCACAGATCGGTTTACCTTGTTTCCGTGGAAATAAAACATTGGTATATGCCCCAGGTAGAAGTGCCAGCGCACACCGGAGAGTCCAGTCTGGATTGTGGTAGGATCAGGACCTAGGGAATATTAAATATCACTACTAGAGAGTAATTGTGGCCGTAGAGTCCAACAGACTCTAGTAGTCACTATTTGAGGCCTCCAAGAGCCACGTCTCCCTCTCTGTTAAGAGGGAGCCAGGAGCAGGATCCAGTGACCCCAACGGGGGGGTCCAGGGCATGTGTGACAGCTGCAGAAGGCCGGCAGATGGGACAGAAGACCTACGGCAGACCTGCAGCCAGGGGCTTTTGGGGGGTGGGATATCCTTTTGTGTCCAAAGCCACACTTAGATGCTGTGCCGCTCAATCCTGCTCTGGATGACTAGCTTGAACTACGTGCCTACGTTCTGAGTGGCTCAAATTAGATAGAAAATAACGTTTTCTAACACAGGCTAGGGATGCAGCCTGGACAGTTGAACACCGGGCAGGTATGTCACCACCTATGCAACTTCAGAGAGAAAGAGCTGCAAGGTGAGCAGTCCACACGCTGACCAGACACTTCGATGCTTTGTCCTCCAAGCCTTCATCTTCGAAGACGAAGCTCTTCATCTAAAGCCACGAGCTCTGGTCAGAAAGAAACATGGGATGGGTTTCTTGACCCTCTTCACTGTGCTTAAGGGGTTAGAACAACCCAGTCCGGAGCGCAGTTGCCCTGGAGAAACAGTATTTGCAACAGCTCTGCACCATTTAGGCCCGTGTATGCAGCTGACCCAAAGAAGCAGCTGTGGGAAACTCGAATTAGTTCCAGCCTTCCGGTGGCAAAAAGAGACGCAGCACTGCAGGACAGGAGGTGGAAGGGGGAGAGCCCGTGAAATTACGTCAAAGAAATACTCAACAAAAACGCTGGCACTCCAACGATTATAATGGAAAGGAAAGGAAAGCTATTGCCATGCCCTCGGGTGGTTTTTTGCCCTTACGGCTTCAAAAATTGCCACTAAGGAACAGAGTGTTATTTCTGGGAGGTTCATCTCTGCTTTTCATTGATTCATAGCTCTGTTACTCTTAGAGTAGTAGGGAAGTAGTTTTTCCTCCTTCTTTTTGTGTTTTATACTTATTGTTTCATTATAACCTCCATGTAGTTTTCAAAACCTGATCTATTTTCGATGAAAATGTAAAAAAGAAAGTTTTCTAAATGATTTCTATTTTGATAAAACATCTTCATACAATTTTGGAAAATTTAAAGCTGATCAGTATAATGGACCCAGCAATTTTGACTTTCTCCTTTGCTATAATAGGAGAGGGTGGAGAAAAAAAATCAAAAAAACCCAAAACGAACCACAGAAGTGTTACTCTCAACATCATGCTTTTATTTCTTTTTTATTTTTTGGGGGTGGGGGTTGTTTGGTTTTTTGGTTTTGGGGTTTGTTTTTTCTTTTGCTATTTAAGAAAGTGTTAATATCTCTTTTGGGGGGCTTAGTTAAAATTATCGTCATTTAAGATCTGTTTTCTTCTTTAAATTCCTGTAGAGCTGATTTCCTGTACAAGCAACGACACCGAATGTAGCCATGGTTGCCTTCAGACATTTAAAGGGCCTGTTTGCTTTTGTCCTGAAGGGTCTGTACTCAAAGCAGATGGCAAAACATGCACGGGTAAGTAACTTTTTGTTCTAGCTATAATGATGGCCAAGCGCGCTGTTCTTGGCGCTGAGAGACAGAAACTAACCCTTTTACATTTATTTTGCGCAGCTGTAAATGACTGTACAAGTTAGGAGTCCGGGGACTGTCAGGTGCTTTGAATGCTGAAATGAACAATATTCAGCTTCATTTTATAAGAGATGTTTCTTAACAGCGACATCCAATGTTTGCAGGCCAGATCAGCACAGATTAAGGCAACTCCCAGGTGTTTGTTTCAGGAGACATCTAATATTTATATATGAGGGGAAATATAGGTACAAAATTAGGGCTCAGGTGAAATCTGAAGATGACGTTACTGTCGTCGTGCAACCCAGGTTCAGAGTCACTCTAACTTACAGCCATTTCAACTAATTACCCCCAAATGCAACTTTTGCAGTCAAAATATTAGAAGCTGCTACACCCCCTCTCCCTTTTACGTCCCTTACGTATTGTGGACCATACTGTATGCATAGATTCAGGCAGTCTGTTCCACTACGGACACTCCACTGAGAAATCTCAGGTTGGCGTTGGGGCTATAACCGTTGTACAGCCCCAAGAAGAAAGGGCTTTTTTTATATAAAATCTTGGTTTGTTGTATTAGAAAGTATCAATTCACCACCCTAGTCTAGTTAACTTCTGGGGAGAGAATGGCATGAATTTGCTGTTTCTTTGCATGGAAGGCAAAGTTTGATGAGATTTGTTACTCTGTGGTAGATGGGATGAGATTTGCATGGGAGTAAGGGCTCTCCGAAACAATGAACACACGGAAGCCCCCTTCATCTATCCCACCCCCACATCTTGTGTTGTGAATTTTCAGGAAAAACGCTAGAAGAAGTTACTACTAATTTGCTTACACTTCACTAGACTCCTGCTTTCATCTTTTACTCCTTGCAGTAAATCTGTCCGTCACTGAGCTGCTTTGCGCTGTAGAAATCCTAAGCGGAGTGAATCGGTCTGTTGCTTATACCTCTGATTTTGTTGTATTTTTTTTCTGAGAATGGCAAAGTTAAGTTTTTTCACATGTTCTGTTTAAGGTTGTACTTCTCCAGATAACGGTGGCTGTAGCCAGATATGTTCTTCCTTAAGCCCGTCCTCCTGGGAATGTGCCTGTTTTCCTGGGTATAAGCTTCAGCGAGACAGAAAGCACTGCACTGCTATAGGTCGGTATTGGTATGCCTGCATATTTCTGCTAACAGAAGAACATTTTAGAGTCCTTTAAAGTGGATTGCATAACTGGGATCCATTTTTGCACTGGTTTTAGGTTACTTTGCGAAACTTGGAAGTGTGAGTTGTTTGGAAAAATAACCTGTTTTGGCTATAAAGCAGAACAAGCGCCGGTATACGGTTCAGCCTCTCTCACAGAAGGTTCAGTCAATTATCCAACCTCTGGGCTCCTGTACAACTAATAATTTTATACAACAATTATCCAACCTCAGACCTTCTGCGGAGGTCTGTCCTCAGTACTCAGGGTTTTGTGCCTTCGTATGAGTGTGGGTGCAGTTTCTGCCCAGGGTTTCAGAACCAGGGTTGAGGTGTCGACATTTGGAGACCTGGGCAGGGAAAAGCCTGTTGAAGGATCTTCCCTACAAGGGTATTTCTCTCCCCCTGGCCCCCGGAAGCCCAGGTATTTGATATGTTGTTTGGATTCCCTTCTGGTTCTTCTGAGGAAAGGGGAGCAGCAAGGTGTAAGTAATTGCATAAGAGAGAGGAGGAAAGAGACGTTTGTGATTTGTTTCAGGCTTTAAGGAACAGCTTTATTTTTTGGAGGACAGCATTTTTCTTGCTTTAACTTGAAAGGCTTCTCATGTCTGAAAGTCAAGTGTTCCGGTATTTATGGTGATGCTGTGAAAGCCGAGGGAAGATTGCCTTGGGGCTAAGTCACTCAGCGTGAAATGCAGCGGGGCTAGCAACTGCCTTTATCATGAATTTTGGGGCTGAACTTGGGCAAGACACTGATGCTGAAAACCTGCGTTCACATTTATCTTTGATTTCTGAGGCAAGTGGAATGTAGGACAAGGACCTTCATGTCTTTGTGCTTCTGTTCCTCATCTTTCCTCCTACCGTTCCTCACTTACAACAGTAGCTACATAGTGATGCATAGTGATCACTTCGAGTTTAGTGGAATTAACATATGTGCAACTTCTCATCAATAGGTCCTAAGCCATTTTTGTTATTTGCAAATGGCCAAGATATCCGCCAGATCGGTTTTGATGGAACGGATTATGCAAGTTTACTTGACTGGCAGATGGGAATAGTCTTAGCACTGGACTCTGACCCGGTGGAAAATAAGGTAAGGCATTAAAAATGAGAGGATTTTGAAGTGTTGCAAGGACAAATGGATTGGGCTTTCATGTGCCTTAACCTTTCTGCTGTCAGCGATCCAGATTACACGTCGTGCTGCTGATGTTCTGTTCCCTGTCCAGGAGCACAACTGGTACATACATGCTGCCAAACACTAGTTGAAGAGTTTCATCCTTTACTTACTGATTTAATGTGCTTTGACATGGCACATTAATACCGATTTTAATGTGCTTTCACAGAGAATTTGGATTTCTAAATTCACTTCAGGCATGATTTCAATTTCAAAGAACCGTTGTGTGATTGATAGTTTTCTCCCTTAAGATTTCAGTACTGTTTTCTGGAAAAACACTGTGCATTGCATCGCGGACGGTCCTGCCACGCAGTGTTTGGCTCCCTCTGGATATCAAATACAAGACTTTTTTTTTTTTTTTTTTCTCATTATCCTTGGAAAATAGAAACACGATTTTCCCACCAGTAGAGAACTTTTATTTCTCTAACCGAAAAGCCTCATCTGGAAATGTTGGAGCGTTACAGAATAGACACCTGGTTAAAAACAAACAAACAAACAAACAAAACAAACAAAAAAAGTGCAGGCGAAAAGAGGAAAAAAAAATAGAAGCAAATTATATAACTCCTTTTCCCTTGCCAGCTCCTTGACACACATATGCTCCTACTCTCTTTTCTCCGCTCCGCTCTTAAAATGAGCAGCCAGTGAAACGATAACATGCTGCTTTTTACCTGCTCTGACTTTTGCTTCCTCAGCTGTGCTTCATGTGAGGTAGGTGCTCGCTGAAACAAAACCACAGGCTATTCAGGGGGCCGCCGTAGGGCAACGGGATTTACAGCTAAGCACAAGCTGCCTGCAGAAGTCATCCTGGTTGAAGGATCGGTGTCTTTTTACTTGATCGGGGATCACGGTTACCTGTGCAACTTTTTGCAAACAAGCCATTCAGGGAAGTCTCAAGATGAAAAAGTTATTTTAGAAGTGGAACTATTAGCCAAGGGAAATAGAGCAGAAAGTGAGATGGGAACTAATGACCCCTCATCTGTTATTTCTTTGCAGATTTACTTTGCCCACACCGCCTTGAAATGGATAGAACGAGCTAATCTGGATGGCTCAAATCGTGAAAAAGTTATTCATGAAGCTATAGATACACCCGAAGGCCTTGCTGTAGACTGGATTAACCGCAAATTGTATTGGACAGACAGAGGGTACATGCTCCTCAGTGCATTTATGTTGAAGCATGCCATAAAATATTTGGAATTAATGACTGGTGATACAGAAATAGCCGAGCTATCACTCTAAATTCAGTAACGCTTCACATTCTGATCGGGTGGCTGTAATCTCGAGTATAAACAGTTGGAAGGTTCTTTAAAACTGAAATGCTGGAAGTTCACTTTGAGTCTGCCATTGTATTTTTATCTTTGTCTTTCCAAAAACCAAGGGTTTGGACTTGGTTGCAAGGAATCTCAAGCATGTACTGCATATATACATATACGTGTGTGCACATGCACGTGTGTATATATATGTATACACTCGTATTTATATACATACACTGCGTATGTGTGTATATAGATAGATCTTTGTATCTCTATATAAAGAGATATATATATCTATAAAATAATGAGTATTACTGCACAGAGGACATCTTGGGCAGGAGTCAGCATTGCTGATGGCTAGAATCGTGCCCCTTTAAGCTAAGGGAGGGTCTTTGGCAATTCTCTCTGACAAAGAGGGATGAGCACTGGCAGACAGCATCACCTCACATTTCAGCCGATGCCTGACCCCGCATGCAGAGAGAAACAAATCTGACCTTTGGTGAGAAGGCAGTGTCAGATCAGAACACGTAATGAAGCCCCCTTGAAGAGCGGACATGATCTTTCAGTATGATCCATAATTTCTTAGCCAATAAAAAGTGGATTTGAATGTCCAGATCACCCTCCTCCTCCCATTCAAATGCGCTGCTAGTCCACTTCCTCGCTATTAGTACGATCTTGTCTGCGCGACTGTGTGACAGACATGGGAAACCGTGGTGCTCATCTAAGACAAGAGCCAAGGGTGAAGCTGTGGATTTGTATCTGCCGCTTCCTTCTCACTCACTGCCTTTACCTGTTTGTATTCCACATTTGCCCAGATATATTTCTCCTTCCATCTATGCGTGGCCTCTCTCTACAGGTTCAGGTAGGCATGGAAGGCTGTAGGCATCTTTAGGCAGAGACTGGTATTTGTTTGGCAAGGTGAAGTTGGTAGCAATAAGTATAGTTTGGGGGGAAAAAAGTTGAACTGGGAGACTGGCAATGTAGATTCTATACTTGACTCTCCCATAGATTTTATGAGTCATCATAAGGACTTTAGCTTAATTCTTCCCTGTAAAAGAGAGAGTGTCTGTAAAATGCTTGGCGATTTCTGGATGAAAAATGGTATATAAAAGTACTGTTTAAAAAAATTCTTGATGTATTTGATAATGCCATTCAGTTAGGAGCTTGTTTTTCTCCTGGCTCCCTTTAAAACTAACATTCATCTATTAGTGAGCATACTTCCAGCTCGTAATTTGCCCAAAAAAGGAGAACTTCACCTCTCTTGCAGAGCAGCAGGTATTTTATCATCGTGCCCTGGACTAGATAACGAGGCTGTGGCATGAATTACTTGTTGATAAAACAACTAGACATCCCACATCAGCAGGATTATTTCCTGTCATTGTAAAGTTATTTATTACAGTTTTGTGCTAAGCTAAAACAACGCAAAAACTGCCTGTGAAGGTAATTAAAAGGACAGCAGGGAGGACCTAACTGTGCTGTGTGCGTTGCAGGAAGGCATGCGTTGAAAGGAGCAACCTGAATGGAATGCAAAGAAAAATGATCATCTGGGAGGATATCTCCCAGCCCCGCGGGATTGCCATTCACCCATTTGCTAAGTAAGGAGCGATAAGCGCGGTTAACTGTGTAATATTTGGGGAGGCTTTTTAAAAATGAGCATGCCAGCCTTGCCCTTTTGGCATTCAAAAAGCGTGTTGGTCTCCTGTTAGGATAGTCATGGCCTTGCAGAGTGGTGTGAACTGCAATGTTTTATCGCTGGGTTTCCTTCGCGAGTTGGAACACGTTCCTATCTCATGTAGATTTAAAAAAATACCAGAAGCATTTAAGACATCGAATGCAGTTTAAGCTAAAGAAAAGCACAAACAACAGAAGTCACCCTGATAGTTGCCAACACCCCACTACATACTTTGAAGGGTCCGTATCTGTTAGTGTGAAGAAGGTATCACTTTTAACCAACGGTGCTTACAAAGGATTTTTTTGGCCATGTTCCAGTCACTGAATAAACTAAACCAAAGCTACTGTTGTGAAGATGCGTTGTTTTAAATGCACCTTATGTTGTCTTATCGAGTGCTGGGATGACCACGGGACTTTTGAATGTTTAAAGTCTTGACGAAATTCTGGCCATTTGAATCAATGGCAAAGCCCCATGGGTTCCAGTCAATATACCTGTAGTAGGATGATTTTAAATCTGTTGATTTTTTTCTTTTTCTTTTTTTTTTTTTAATGCTCATATCCTGCCCTAACTAAGTCCTGATAAACAAAGCCAAGCTGGGGAGCGTATTTTCTTAGCTTCACTCCGTACATAAAAGACCTGAAAGAATCTTTCAGTAGAGGTTGAACACGATAGAGACATTTTGCAGGAAAACTGTTAAGAGGAGGTACGTTCAGGGAGATTTTTTATTAGAATTCTTGGTAGACACAAGGGATACAAGAGGAAAGGGAGGAGGAAACATCACTAAAACCTTCCTTATTAGAAAGTTAATGGGGAAAGGAGGAGCAGACATAGCAATGTCCCTAACTGTAAAGTCGGTCTTACAGAGAGATGTGAGACACCATTAAGACTATTGAGAATACTGATCCCTGCACTGGCCACAGCAAAACTGCTCACGTAGATAAAGCTAAGTCAGCTCAGTAAACCTGACAAAGGCAGTTGATGCCTGGGAAGGCTGGGGTTCAAAATGCAGAAGTAATCTGTGGGTTTGGCTATCTCCATTTTAAGTGGCCATCTTGCACTGGCTGTTCTTAGAAAAACAGTGAGCACTCAGTGAGTAACACTCAGGGCTCTAGAGGGAAACCCTGAGAATCATCATTTTATTACAAGAAGAAAAGAGGCTGGGTCTGATACTGGTTTATTTTTTAACACCAAAATAACCTGAGGCCTCTTGCTTGCTCTCTCTGAGTGGTGGGTAATTTTGATTCCATTTGTGCGTTGTTACACCCTTGTGTAGACAAGGGGCTGGCTAATGCATCGTCTCTTGTCCGAGCTTGCTAAGCCACTATCGTCAGTCGCGCGGAATACGCAAAAAGCGGATCTGAAGAGTTGGCAGTTAGCGTAGGCGGGAGGAGTTGTTTTGCAGAGGGTTTGTGCCAACAAGCAGAGTGGGGATTCTGCGTAAGTCCCAGTGTAATCACCTGGAGTCTTATGGCAAGTGTTCAGAGATCACAGCCAATATATTTGCTTGAAGCTGCACTTTCTCACGTGCCGCAGGCCTGTATCGCCTTGCTCTGTTCTTTCTGCTTCGAAAGAACTCCACGGAGAGGAGGACAAATATTTACTTACTGACTTCCTGTATGCATTTTGTTTTCTAAAGGAGATTATTCTGGACTGACATGGGGATCAATCCCCGGATTGACAGCTCTTCATTAGAAGGCATCGATCGCCAGGTTATAGCCAGCACTGGTCTGGTGTGGCCCAGCGGAATAGCTCTCGACTACTTAACCAACAAGTTGTACTGGTGTGATGCTAAGCAGTCAGTGGTCGAGAGCACAAACCTGGATGGTTCTGGTCGTCGAATTCTTGCACAGAATGATGTAGGTGAGGCTTTGGGGTTGATAATTACCTACTGCTGCTTGTCAGTGTGCACGTGTACCTGCGTATGTGGCTGCGCGTGCGAGTTACCGGTCAGCGGCTGTGCTGTGTGTCCCCTGCTACTCTGTGCTGAGGTGAATGGCATCATTTAGTTATTCATTCTGTCACCCAGTTGACTTTTATTTATTCATTTTAGCAAGAGAACCTTTCTGACACTCTGCTTTTACTAAGCAGCCCCTTTGCATTTTTCAGAGAACTCTCTCCTTCTTTTCACTTTTCTGTGAAGGCAAAGTTAAAAATGCGGTTTGCTTGTTCCGTGGGTGACTCCTTAGTGTAATTCAGGTTTTGCCATGTTTATTACACCAGTGAGTTATAGTGATGGAAGCTGGAAGAGAATTAACCTTGGCCGCTAAGGTCCTTGAGCAAAGAACCTGCATCTGCGCAGTGTTGAACACTGGGATGAGTCTAAATACACAATAGACACTGAATGGAGAAATGATTTATGCAATACGCTGGTAGTTGTTTTGGCTGAGATTTCCTTTGTTTGACACGTACCCGTGTTGTTCAGGTGCAAGAGAACAGCAGTATTAGCGATGAGGAACGGATGCTGTGCCACATCTAAAGTAAACCATGTGTTTACAGATGCCGTAAGTGGCAAATGAGCTTCCGGAGAGGACGGTTCCCTTTGTGCACGGTATCTCTGAGGGGACCGTTCTGTAGGTGTGCCTACAAGCCATGGGCCGACTGAGGGCTCTTGGCTCGGTACCACGACCGCCATGGGTAGAGACTTTACGGTTACCTTGTTACGCAGTTGCTGTTCTGCTCTCTGCTCTGGGAGACTGGAGTTCATCTCCTAAGCCAGATGCCCCCCGACTTGTTCGGGGTGTGCAGAGGTCTTGGAGGAAGCAGTGTTCTCCGGTCCCTATCAAAAGCCCCGAGCAGAATGACCTGCCAGCCTGCCTCTCTTTTCCCCTGCTGCACATATTCTGCTCTACACTCCACCTTGCAACTGATCTGCCAAGGAGGACTTTGAAGCCTGTTGAAAGTTTCACTTTGCTTCTCCACAAGGAATGGGACAGTGTCTTACAGGGAAAAAGCAGAGGAGGAGAGCTCGAGCTCTGGAGAAACACAGGGCATGGGAAAGGAGGCTTGGAGCAGCGGTACGGATGCTCGGGGGTGGGAGGAAAGGGCTTCCACACCTGATGGAAAGAAGTGCAGAACCGCAGGGTGTGAATTTAGGGAGGCAGAGAGACTTGGTACTCTGATGCTTTGCCCGTGCAGTTAGTGAGACCAGAATTCAGCTCCTGCTCCCGGGCAGCTGCACGCCGGGGACAGGACGGTGGCATCTTTTCCTAGGTGTCCTGCTGTAACGTGGATTTTTACTACAGCTGCTCCCTCTAGTGCCCCTGTACTGGGAATTCATTCAGTAGATCTGCATGAAAATCAGGTAAAATTATTCTGCTGACCCCACTCTCAGCTGTAATTAAAACAGCCTGTAAGCACCCACCCACCCACAGCAGTGAACAGCACAACCGCT
>KL275305.1:3204-16515 GCA_000699545.1 Podiceps cristatus
AGTGAGATGCGATTCTTAGAATTCCTCTGGGATATCTAAAAAGCCAATTGTATGTTAAGTTAATGTCAGTACAATGAAATCATTTTGTAAATCATAGAATCATTTAGGTTGGAAGAGACCTTTAAGATGGAGTCCAACCATTAACCTAACACTGCCATGTTCACTGCTAAACCATGTCCCTAAGCACCACACCTGCGCATCTTGTAAATAACCTTCAGGGATGGTGACTCCCTCCACTTCCCTGGACAATCTGTTCCAGTGCCGGATAACCCTGTCAGTGAAGAAATGTTTTGTAAAGCCCAGTGTAAACCTCCTGTGGCACAATTTCCTCTTGTCTTATTGACTGTTGTTTGTGAGAAGAGACCCACACTCACCACACTACAGCCTCCTTTCAGATAGTTGTAGAGAGCGATAAGGTCTCCCCTCAGCCTTGTCTTCTCCAGACTAAACAACCCCAGTTCCCTCAGCTGCTCCTCACAGGACTTGTGCTCTAGACCCTTCACCAGCTTCATTGCCCTGTTACACACGTGGAAAAGCACATTATTTAAAAACAAGTGGTTTTTAAGAATAACTTAAATATATGTAACTTAAACTTCTCTTGCACACTTCTCTGTCAAGAAGTGGAGAACTGGATTGAATGTGGACCATGCCAAAAGTCATGACTGCAGGTTGGAAAAAAGTCTCTGAGGTATGTCATTCCAAGTACTGATAGACTGACATACTTAAATAGAGAAGCTTAAATACAAACTACTGACTACATAGAGTGGGTTTCCCAAATATTGAGAAAAAAGGAGTGCTGAAGACCAGGTGCTAATCTTATGTACTTACATATAAATGTTTTATTTATATTGGTTTTTGTTTACTGTTAGCAGTTAAACTAAAGGACTTTCTATTACATATGTCTGTAGTTAAAAGTTTAGTTCAAGTTGAATTTATTGTTGATGAACAGAGCTGCAGGAACTTGTCACTCAAAAGCATTAGGAATAAGCTGACAGAAAAGTATGATTTTTATTTATTGAAATACTATCTTTCAACTGTAAAATTTATTAAACGTTTTCTTGAATAGTATGCTTAAGTAAATCCTGTTTTTGCTATCCCTATTCTCTAGAAAACAGGAGTGATCGTTACAAATAGGTTCCTAACTGTTGTAAATAAATTGAGTCATTTACAAATTGAGTGAAATGTTAATCATTGATATTAATACCCTGGGCATTACACACACGCACGCACAGAGCATAATATAGCTGGAATGACCAAAGATTGCCAAGTTTCCTTTAAAAGGCCTGATTGCAAAGATCCCATTTTATCTTAAATCAGATTATCTTGCTCAACTGGTTTATTTTTTGCCAGGTCAGTTACCTGCTCTGCCTTGCTGCATGAATGCTACAGTGTGAGGAATCGGTTAGGAGCAAGGGGTGGAGCAGGATTAATACTTCTCACAGTAGTGCAGGTGCAGAGCAGATCAGAATGGCCATGGAACAACACAACATCTGAAAATTGCCAAGATTTGATTGTTGCAAAGAAATGTAGTGGTCATGAAAATGTTCTCCCAAGTATCCTAACAAACACTATGCTATGTGACTAGCATAAAAATATATTTTTTTTTAATAAATCTGTTCACATCTTAATCATATTTTCTGTTTTACATTAGCCACTTCAGTTGTCCTTAGTAGTGGTTACTCATGTGTGTCTTTTCTGTCCTCCTTGTTTGGGAGGAGTTGAAGTGACACTGCTGTCCTTAAAGTCGTCCCATGTTTGATGACACCCTTCATGTGGTAACAGGGGTGTAATCTAGATCTTGTAAACCCATTTTTTTAATTTTTGTTTACATACAGGATTATTGAAGAGTTCTTAGTGTACTTAAGGGTGGGTGCTGAGTTTAGGTTCGTATTTTCAGGGTACGTAGATTTTGTTTTCCTCTTTGATTTGCATTTGGAGGTGGAAGGTAGTGTGTGCTTTTGAAGTCAGTGTCAATACATTGCTGTCCATGACAGGAGGGCTGCTAGTCATTTGGGTAGTTTCAGGCTGAGAGCCATGTTAGGGAGTCCATGGCCTCCTCTGAGAGCTCTTCTTTCCAATACAGATCATCAGAAAAAAAAGTATCTTGAATACACTAATTTCTGCAAAACCTACCTAAAATGGTGAATTTGTATCAGCTCAGAAATCTGAAAATAGTAGCAACGCATAAACACCATGAAAAGATTATTTATTTGTTGATCAGGAGTAATCAGCAGACTTGAAGAGCAATGATCATGTTTAGTAAACTCTGCATATTTGCCAGCTTCCTTATAAAGTTCTGGTGCTTTAGCCCTTAAAAATGAGGGGAACAGTGAACGACTTGTGGAATTTTTCTACTCTGGCTTTGGGACACTGTGTGAAATGGTCTTTATGAAGAAGCAAATGTGCATATTCATACTTCATGGAAAATCATTCCTATATTTGTTCCACATGGTGTAAACCAGAAGCATTCCAAAAATAAAGGTTTTATGGTAAAGATGCATCCAGTGTTAGTGACAAGAACATCAGAATTAGCTGCCCATTCCATGTGCAGCAAGAACAGGGTCTTCTGTGACTGCATAAGTCTCAATTAAATGATGGTGTCGAATACTTGTTACACAGGGCTTGCTTTGCTGATGAAATTTGCTACGCAGTCTTTAACCTGATATTCCACCTAGTTAACCGGTTGTTAGCTCTTTGTGAGTAAAGCTTTTGGAGGCCCTTGCCAACATGTTGGGACTCATGCTTCAAAAATTTCAGTGGAGAGCTAACTGGTTTTGGTTGATGTAGCTTAATTCAGGAAGGCAACAGCATGAAAATAAAATGCACATTGTTGTCTTTGCATGGATTGCACCATTGGATTGCAATTAGAGGTTATGGTTGGATAATAAAGGGTAATTATCAATGCACTGGGATTGTTGTTAGTAGAATAGTAAGAGATGCTGGATCAAATAAATCGTTGTTATAAGCATGTTATAATGCTAAACATTGTTGACACTTAACTGTTCATTCTGCTGGTTGGTGATTAAAATATACTGAATAGGAATGGCATAGGGGGGGCTTGTTAATATGGTAGACTTGGGAGTTCAAAGTGAATAGTATAGTCTGAGTGCACATTGTGATTTTAACCTCTGGATGTTCCTTAATCAGCAGTATGTGTTGGTCTTTGAATATTGATGTTACTTTTGTAGTCAGCACGTTTAATGCAAACTAGAAAACTTCATTTAGAAAGTTTATATTGCTGTCATCATCTCTTTAATATTTGTGTCTCTGGTCTGCAGTTTCCTTGCATTTATAAAGGATATGAGATGCACAAGTTTAGAAATTTCCTTCATGTTTGCCGCTTTTTTTTTTAAATGTTTTCAGTTCTGTTTCGAAGTTCTCCATTAATTTGGAAAATAACCTCTTGTAGAAATGTGGTTTGGGCCAGGTACTTTAAGTAAAACTAAAGGTGCTGCTTATTGAGGAAAATTTTATTTTTTCTGTATCTCCATATAAATTTTATCACTTTTTTTTTTTTTTCCCCCCCTCTCCTTCCTTTAAATGGAGAAAATGTAATTTGGAACACAGGGATGGCTTATAGTAATAGATGTTGACTCCTGTAGTGCCCTGGTAAATTATTTTTTTAATGAGCTTGAGTCCTAAAGATCAAGTAGTTGAATACTCTGCTGTTCTTCAAAGGCAGGGTTAAATAAATTAAATAAGTTGCTATTCTGAGCTAATTTAATTACTTACCTATTAAAATAGAACTTGTAATAGGGTCTGAAATATCAGTGATGGTGTCCCCTTTATAAATGTTTAAGGATACTTCTAAAATTTAGATGACTAGCTATTTGGTACCTAGGTATATTCTTTTCTTCTTACAGAATATATAAAGCCTTTTTTTTTTTTTTTTTTTTTAAATACTCATAAACATTGCTTAGCATTCACTTAATTGTTTGACTGTACAAAGAGTGTATAAACCTAAGTACAATTTGACAAAGACAAGTAGTGTTTTGGTTATGTGATGTACCACTGTAGTCTCCTTGGCTTAGAAACACATCTATTCATGCTGTTTTCATTCTTAGAAGGCATCTGCAAAAGTCTCTTTTGCTATAGGCTGAATGCTAGGTGTATAGTGGATCTGTAGATTCTATTTTGCCCTCTCCTTCAGCAACCCATGTAGTTGTGGTAGAGGTATGAAAGAATTTATGTCTAGATGTTGAGGTAACGTCTGTGGAAATA
Organism: Podiceps cristatus; assembly: GCA_000699545.1. NCBI lineage: Eukaryota > Metazoa > Chordata > Aves > Podicipediformes > Podicipedidae > Podiceps > Podiceps cristatus. Next base: position 7,426 of record KL275305.1, read on the forward strand.
CTTCTTATCAACGTTACCTAAGGAACCATGAGTCTTTCAGCAATTTTCCGGTCTTGGTAACTCCTTGACTCCTGATAGTTTAGTGCTATTAGGCCATCAGCTGTCTTTTTAAAAATATTTTTCGTGATTATGTTCATGTGTCTTTATATAGAAGAAACTTTACAGTCAACATGTGTTTCTAGATGCTGTATTAAAATTGCTGGCAGAGTCTATTATTCTATACAAACTGAACAATCTGGCCCCTTGTTTTATTTATAAAGGTTCAATGTATCTTTGCCTGCCTACATCAATCTGCAAGGGAGTGTCAGAAAGGCCCCGCATTCGCCGAGCCGTGAGTTATCAATAACTTTTCAGATGTGTTAATGAATGTGGAACAAACGCAGTTATGTGTTTAAAAAAATATGGATCCACCTCCTTAAAAAAAAAAAAAAAAAAAAAAAAAGGCAAAACTCTACTGCAGTAGCAGGCATGATTATAAAGAGATTGCTCTAAATTTTTCATAGTGTAAGTATTACTAAGCAGTAAGGTCTCACTCTAGAAAACCTATTGTTGAACTGCTTTGAAGCTGTCTTTAGCCTGTGGATTACAGGTTTTAACTGTTGTATCCTGCAGGCAAATTAAGCATGTGGTGGTTTTGGAAACTTTTGTTTGCTTAATAATCTGAAACTTGGCCCATCTGAAAATGTTATCTATTAACATCCTATGCATAGAACTGCTATTTAAAACTCTGATTATATAATAGTAAGAAAGGCTTGACTAATAAGATATGGGATTTTTATTCCCTTCTGTTGTTGTTACCTCAGAATTTGGCTGCTTGAATTGTTTATAAAAATTCTCAGTGTTTTGGGTCATGAAGCCGTAAAAAAACTTTAACTTTAAAAGGTATCTACACTCTTTAAAATATTTGATGAAATGGAAAAGGCTGCTACCTGAACTGATTATATGTCTTTTTGTTCCTCCCAGCAGTCCTCCTTGCTTCAGTAATTCACCAGTAGGTTTTCAGTTATTAGAAATTGTAACAAGTTGTAACATTTAAAAAAATGAATAAATAGATATATCCTGAGAGAGATTAAGGTGTTTTATCATGCCTGTGTCATAACAAGAGAGCCGTTGCAATGGTATCTCTTCCAAATCTCAAAGAGTGACAATTATGTTATGACTTGAAGGAAAAAGTATTCCCTCCCTCATCCCCAAAATACCAGCTGGTTACTTTGTTCTGAAGGCTTTAGGTTTTGCTCCAAGATGGGGTTATTTAAACTTGCAATTGGACCTCAGTGTTTGGGCAGGTTGATGCTTCTGCTGATGCAGGAACTACAACCTGCCATGATGAAGATATAATTAAGATATTTCCAGCCCAACAAACAGCATGAAGGAAAAAAATGGTTTATGATATGGAGATATGCAAACATCTGAAAAATAATTTTGCATATAGGCTATGTCCATATGTTTGACTGATTTTTTTTTTCAGGTTTGTAAGCATTTAAAATCATTCTCTGCCAACTCTTTATGCTACTCCCATCAGAAGTAAGAGGGTGCATTGCATCCAAGAGCAAAATCATAAAATGAGTATCAGGTGGGATTCGATGAAGACTCAATGTGTATCATCTTCTGTTTATGAGGCTGCTTTTATATGCTAATTGTTGCATACAAATACATCACTATTTCATGCAAAATCGTTAGAATGTTATATAGCTCATTTAACAAATGCTGTTGTAGCAAAGTGTTTTTAAGCTAATGCTGTCTTTCTGGTTTCAAGCACTTTTGACACTGCATTTTTGGAGGGGAAGTGTGAGAGGATTTTAAAATAGCATTATAGAGCTTTAAAACATGTATTTGTGGTTTTGGTGTTATTCGGCAAAGCAGCATACAGGGGTTTAAGTTCTAGCTTCTGTAGGCCTTCACTGTGTGACAGGGTAGTGTTAATGCTTTGCATGTAACCTGCAGAACATGTCTGGCTTCCCCAGATTTCTAACCTGGAATACGTTGATTTCTATATTGCAGGTGACACGACCCGTCAGCGAATCAAATTCAGTGATGACAGAGTGTGCAAGAGTCACCTTCTCAACTGCTGCCCTCATGATGTGCTCTCTGGAACTGTATGTAGCTAAATCTTGTGTTTATTCAGATAAGAATGGAGAAACTGAATTATATTTGTTCTTTGTAATATAATTTTTAATAGTTTTCAGCAAGTATCTACTGCTTTCTGGTAGTTCAGAAGAACTTTTATAAACAACTAATTTATGGGTTATGAAGTTAATTATTAGAAGTTTCTTGTTCTATATGCTAATTATTACTTACAAATTCAAAATTGTTTGCTGTAACATAAAAACTTTAAACAAAATACATAATGTTACCTAGATGAATTGGGCTATAGCAGAGTGGTTTTAAGCTGGCCCAGTTCTAACTAGTAGGAAAAAAACAGAACTATAATTTATGGATAAACTTCGCTGTTACTTTCTTATAACTTTATATTGTAGTGAGAAAGTATCCCACAAAAATATTTGTATAGGGAAGAGGTGACTTCTTTCTTCAGAAATATTTTAGTGAAAACAGTTGAAATTCAAATAATTACATTTCTGGAAGCTGAGATACATCTAACATGATAGTGACACTGACTGTACAATATCCAGTTACTGTGCCATTTTCACAAATTCTAAAGCAATTTGAAAATCTCCATTTATGACTTTGCTATGCTCCCTGCTTGAGCATAGCAAACAAGGGGCTTTGAGACATGCCAGTAGCTTTGTCAGTGTGCCCGTGCTTTACCTTGTGGTGCCCCATTAAGGTAACTTATTCTTTGCGAAAGGCAGGTGAGTTACATTGCATTGGTTATTTAACCTAATGTTCCATGATGTTAGAAGAATTAACAGTAGAGAGATGTAGTATCATGATATGCAGAGTCTCGTGTGCCTACCATTCTTAATGCTGCACTTTGGTAGCTTTTCTTATTCACGTTGGCACGTTTTCTTACCCTGTGGCAGAGGGGAAAAGAAGTACTGGAAAACCTGTCTTAAGAATTATCTAAAGCATTATTGGTTCTCTGTGCTATATCATTCCAAATGGCTAGCTTGACTGGAGCCTTTAATGAAATACAGAATGAAATTAATTTGCAAAATGGAAGACTGAAATACATAGACTTGGTAACTGATTTACCTTTCATTTGACCGCTAATATGCTTTCCAAGTAGCTGTGATTCTAAATTACCATAATATTTTTGGTTGATCAAAGGACTTCAGACATGCATGCACACACTAATTTTGTTTTACTAATTTTGGCACTTGGACTGACAGACCAATAGTTACAGTCTGCCCTTCCCTTCTCTAAAGAGTCTCTGTAAAAGCAGCTGCAACTATAATTGCTAAGCAGCACAGGAATAAGAGGCAAAATAAATAATAGAACTGAACTACAGAACCTAGCATTTGTCTTAATAAAAAAAGACAGCGGAATAGAAAAAGTCCACTTGTTGAGCTGCTTCTTAAGTATTGTCACTTCCTATTTTTTTTCCTATCCTTAAAGATACTCTTTCTTTTTTATTTAATATAGCAAAGTTCTGTCATAGCACAAAAATCAGATATGTTGAAGTTAATGTGTGTTTGGTATATAGTGAAGATAATTCACACTGAAGATAATGCATCTTGCACATATTTCTTTACGTTCAAGTTACTCTTCTTTATAAGTTATAACGACTGAGAACAATGCTCTGTGTATCTAGGGGTTTTTTTTAACTGTTCTGTGCATTACTGCCCAAAGAAAATGGGGAAGAAGGGAGAACATGTTACTCTTCACTCATCTGCTATGTTGTCCACTGTTCTGGTTCTGTTATGAGCAAAATAGCTCATGGTTGGGGGAATACGGGACATAACAGTATGCTATAAAAACAGATAAAGTCATTGGTCAGAATCTACAATAAGATACTGCAAAAAGATTAATTTGACAGCTTTTCATTGTGGTCTAATTTCTATAAGCAAAGATTTCTAGAATGGCAGTCTTCAGCAGGTAAGAAATACTTACCTTTAGAACTACAAAAGTCATAGGTACCATGCAATAATGCCTCTTGTGGTGCAGCTCAAGCATGTAGGTTCGGCACGTTTACCCAGTGTAAGTCCTAACTGAAAGTTCTCATCTGTCTCATACTGGATTCTGCTGTTGCTCTTAGAGTACTAAACTAAACTGCTTATTCAGTGAATATCAATCTCTTTTTTTTCTTCCTCATAATTCAGTTAGTCATTGGACCACAAAATATGTTCTGCAGTGTAATTCTGGGTCCAGAAAAACTGACTGGTTTAATCCTTTTAGTGGAAGTAGTAGAAAGGGACTCATAAGAGACAGACTTTAGCTGACCCATGTGATGATCTGCTGTTTATACCTGGTCATGGGACTGAAGAAATGGAGCTTCTCTCTTAATAGCACAGTTTTTTAAAGGGCAAGAAGCCTGTAATGTGACAAAACAGTTTATTGCTTATTTGGAAAATGACTGTGGAATTTTCTCCAAACTACTGATAGGAAAATTTTGATGCATGTTCATGTTCAAGGTCTGTAGGTAACAAAGATTGAGTGACTTCTTTTTAATTCATACCCAGAATGTTATTCTTTTGAGAGAGTAAGTTCTCTGGGGACACTTTACAAGGTTAAATCTCTTCACTGACTAGATTATCAGCAAAATACTGGACATGAATTGCCATTTTTTTGCGTGTCACAAGATAATCTGTGCAATTCCTGTGACATGCATATTGCTGTTCCTGTCTGCAAAATGCAGACTTCTATGCTATTCCAATCCACCCACTCTTTCAAAAGCAATCGAGGAGGACATTCAGAGATAACACATGACAAACAAAATGACTCCTACGAGTAGGCTATGTTAATTTAGCATTTTCCTTAATGGCCAAATACCTAAATCTCTGCCAAGAAATTGATTTCCCTTGACAATAAAATCATGTTCCCCAGGCTGCAGTATCTATTGGTAGAAATAGGACACGTGTACTTCTCTTAGATTGGACGCTTTCTCTTTGTTGTCCAGATTTCTGCATTTATTGTATTGTCTCTTCTCATTAGATGAAGTGTGTGCTTATTTTTAAGAGTACTGTATTAAGTCTTATTTCTGGACTTCTCTGGAACACTTCCAGTAGGTATTTTCCTCCAAGTTTCTCTGATCAGATTTACCTTTTGGTTAACATTAGAAACAAGGAAAAAAATATCCATACAAATTAATAAAGTCTTGAGTTTTACTAAGAAATTTCCATTGTCTAGATTGGCAACAATGCATAGCTTCCTACTTTTTTGAGCTTTCTTTTGCACTTCTGTGTCTTACTTCCTCAGAGTAGTTTGTATTTAAAGGAACATTAAAGTTGTCTTCAAAGGAACCCTAAAGGAGTGTAAAGCCATAAGAATTCGCTGCATTTTGAAATAGAATGAACTGTTCTATTGGCAACAGCAACCAGAAGAAAGAATTCAATGTTACCCTCTTCTTCCACTTTTCTGCAGACTTATCTAGTTGCCTGTTAATGAGCTTCAATTGTTACCTACTAAAATCAGGAGATTTTGGTTATATTCCTATTTTATTTTGTTCCATTTTATTTAGGGATGTGGTTTTGTGCTACTAGGTTTCTTGCTTTGTAGATTGACAATGCTAAGTCAAGCAGTCGGAGGTGTCTCAGTGCCTGTGGGAGATAATTTTGTGTCACTTTGGGGAGAGACAGGGAGAGTATGGGTTTGGATCTTTTTGTGGTGTGCCTCTAAGGTCAATGGGAATAATGGACTACATGGAAGGCATAGGTAGAATAGCAAGGCTCAACAGCAAAAAATGGAAACAAAGATAAAATTACAGCATCCTCTTTCAGTTTATTAAATTATAATTCCAAATCTATTGTGCTCTGTGATTATCTTTTTATTTGAAATATGTTTTGAAGTTTGTGAGAGGCACATAGTAAACTAATTGATAAGATCACAGAAATTACTTTGTATTCAAGGCTGTAGAACAGTGTCTATTCAGAACCTGCTTTTGACAATGTCTCTCACAAAAGCTCTTTTAAGTGACATTTTTTTCATGTTTTGGTGCTCTGTTTTTTCATAATGATCAACTGGGCACTGGTTCACATGCATAAGTCAGTGGTTTGAGAGCTGCTTATTCATTTCAAGTTCAGAATTCTATAACAAGAGATTATTAAGACTTCGTAACCCCTGGCTACTGGGGCACAGTGAATAATTTAGCACTTAAAGTTTGCAAATTTTTTTTTTTTTTTGTCTTGAAGGGTTAACACTCTTACTTTAGCTTTTTTATCCCTAATAGTTGCTGATGATCAGGCTTGGGGGTTTGTGTGGGTTTTTTTGTTTGATTTGTTTTTTTGTTTCATTGGTGGGGTTTTTTGTTTGTTTGTTTTCTGGTAGTGGTTGTTTATTGGGGGAGTGAGGTTGTGTTGTGGTTTGTGGGTTTTTTGTTTTGTGGGTTTTTTGGGGTTTTTTTGGTTTTGGGTTTTTTTTTTCCCTCCAAACCATGGTTCTCAAGTTATTTTTCATCAGCATTATAAAAGTATTTGTTTATCTATATTATGATATTAGGATTGAAGCTACATATGTAGGGGTTGGATGACTCCTCTGTAGTGGTACGAACCTATTTAGCAACGTTCTCTGGATATAAGCTCTGTACTGTCTTCAGCACATTTTACAAGATGTATAAGAATGTGTTTTCTCTATCTTTGTATGTTTCTGAATGAATAACTGAGTACTAATGAAAACAACAGGGTGGGAAGATTTAAAGCAAATACCTTTAATAAGGTTAAAAGTAGTAATGTCATAAACATTTATAGTAACGCGCTAGCTACCTTTGAAGAGCCCAAGCAGTTCAACACTTTTGCAGCAATCTGGCTTTCAGCTTGATTGTGCTTTACTGTTGAAAAAAATTCACAAATACTGTATGTGGTCTTGCAAATCATGGTTGAGAAACTCCTTTCAGTGGATTAACTTTTTCTGTATTTGTTGAGGAACATTTTCTTGCATTTTATTTATACAGACCTCAAAGTACACTCTGTCAGCTCAGTCCTGCAGTTAAGCATTTCTTTAGTGCTCATTAATTTACTGCACTCAGCTCTTCAGGACTCTTGCTGACTAAAACCATATTGATTGAGACCTTGGTTTAGCAATATACTTTAATACGTGATTAACTTTAAGCTTATTGGGGGTGGAATTCAGCTCCAGATTAAGACATCTAAATTTAGGTTTCAGCAGAGGAGCTAGGTGTCGAAGCTTGCAGTGGAGTCAGAAGGGATCTAGGCACTGGATCCTAGACAAGGATTCAGTTCACCTGCCACTGGGTATCCCTCTCGAGGTGGGCTGAATCCATCTAGGCTTATTGTACTGTCTAGATTTCCCTTTACTGTGAAAGAGAAGTTTTGATAGTTCACACATCTACAGATAGGTGTTAGTATGATGTTTTAATTTGGAGTTGACTTCTTTGCCAGTAGTCCCATTGGCTCAGTGGAACTATTTCCATGCTTAAAACTTAGGTATGCCAGTGTGATTATTTGCTGTAGAGTTACAAAAAGCAGCCATTCTGTTGGAGAGTGTCAGCTTTTCAGTTCAGGACTGATTTGATTAGGTGAACTGCTTCAGCTTTGCAAATCAAATTAAATGAGGCTTGTGTAAGCTACCTCAATTTGTAGCCTTCAGCCCAGTGGTGATGAATTGCAAAGCACTTTGTTGTCCTGGCAAGTGATCATGTCAGTCTGTTGAAACATACTCTTAATTTCTTTGACCAGTGCCAGGGAAGTGAACTGACTGTACCATATTCCATTTTAATGGGTTTGATTTATTTAGGTGAAGGGGGTTTTTTGTTGCACTCTGTATGGTTATTGCACTTCAATGTTAATATATTGTCAGGCTATAAGACCAAATACTATGTAAACTCTGAAATATCCTTTTAAAAATAAGAAAGACTGCTGCTAGTTTTGTCTTTCAGGGAAGATTATTCTAAGGATTTGAAGGCTTCCGTAGTGAGAGTATGGTTAAATGGATAAGTGTCTTTAAAGAAGTATTATACATCTAAGTATACCTGGAATTTTCAGTAGTTGCTAAGGACTTCATTAATGTAATCATTTCTGTCTCTTTTTAGCTCAGCATTTCTTTCCCGCTAGTGAAGTCCTAAAAAAGTTAACCCCCTCAGAGGACTTAAATCACGCACTATTATATCATCCTAAAGGCTCCCTGTCTGAACATGTGTTGCCTCCAAGAAAGGATGGGCCCACAAGTCTGTCAGAAACAAAATTGTTAGTGCAGATGAAAAGTGAGTTGCATGATAAGAAAGATCTCAGCAAAGAGTTTATCTGCAGCAGCTTTTTATCAGTAGCAAAGCTGTTCTGATACAGGCCCCAGTAGTTGCCTTGACTACTTGATAAAGGGAGAGACCTGGTTCCTCCCATTTAAATTTTCAGTAATGTCAAATCTTCCTAAGCAAACAAACCAACCAACCAACCTTCTCTTGCTGAATGTGAACTGCTTTGGTACAGGTATCTTTAGAGCTTGAAAGAATTTTCTAAATAAACTCTGCCCAGACTATCTTCTTTCCAAATTTATCAAAGATGCACGCTATCTTAGAAGCACTGATAGTGTGCGCTAATACGTCACACTTAGCTCAACATCATCCCTCTGTGTTTTAAGTAGCTTTGGCTTTTCTTTGCTCTTTTTGCACTCTGTGTAGAGTACATTCAGTAATGCAATCTCTAATGTTGAAGGAAGGTGTAGTTGTAAGAGTGCCAAAATGGGAGTTTTGCTGTAGGTGGCTCAAGATCTGAAAAGAAAGAGGCCTTAATTTTATGTTCTAGAAGCAGCATCACATCAGAGTTTAGTCTCTGGTTCAGGTATTAGTGTCAGCTATCCTGAGCGCACATTTATTTTACAAATAAACTCTTCAGATTCTCTATTGCCTGAGTCCTTGACCAGCTCTTCCTTGTCTATTTAATACTTCAGTTACTCTCTTTTTTGTTGGTTTGCTTTTTGGGGGGTGGGGAGGGTGAGGGATGGCGGGGGGAAGGGACAGGACACACCTGATCATTGTTAAACTACATGTATATAATCACAGAATCACAGAATGGTCTGGGT
>JMFS01081617.1:0-14083 GCA_000699545.1 Podiceps cristatus
GGTGTGGGGGGGTGGGGGGGAAGGGCAGAAAGTGCCCACTTTTCTTGAAATATATACATGTTCTTACATGGAACTTGGAAATCCAAAATATGAATGCCTGATCCTTCCCCATTCCATCCTTCCCCTTTTTTGTATTATTTAGGTGAACGATTCTAGCAAAAATGTTTTCGTCTTCATTTTTCACAGGAAAGCATTCCAATAAGATCGCTATTAATGCAATGGTTTCTAGGTAGCAAGAAAAAAAAAAAACCCACAGCATCTCTACTGAAAAAGCTGGCAGATGTTGACTTTTTACCCATAACTATAATGCCTCTATAAAAAGGAGCATTCCAGTCTCACAAGTGTTAAAATGGAAAATAAATAGAAGTGGCAAATATGGTACATCAAAGATTACAGGTGAGGGACCAGAAATTCAAGTCCCCTCTCAGAGGGGACATTGCAGGGGTAATGAGAAGATGCAGAAGCTTTTCAATCTCCAAAATCAGTCCCTCATGGAACATCATCAAGGCAGACAAACCAAACGGGGCAGCATGGGTGGAAAGGATTATTTAATGAGTATAGGCTGATGCGAGACACCCACAGACACCCCAGATTGCAGCTTTGCGAAAGAAAGTGCCAGAAGCCATTCCCATTTGCAATAAACTAATTATGTGTCAGGGATTTTCTTCTTGTTTAGACAAACCATACTGTTTTATTTACAGTTCTTCGCATGTTTGCAGCCCTGTGGAGGTGGGAGAGGGTACGCAGGATCCCCAGACAGCAACGGCGGTGCCGGAGAACGCCAGGCAATGCCGTTGGTTCTGGCTGCCCACCCAACCCCACCGTATTAGAGGGTCTTAAATACAGCAAATACCATACAGACCGCATCTTTTAAGTATCAGGCTGGAGTGCGGAGGGCTGGGGATGCACAGGTTTTTGCCATCCTGCAAGAGCATCCCGGTGCTGGATGGGGATGTTCCCACACTGCATGGGGACAGGTGGTGGGCACCAACCTCCCGTCTTCCGACGGGTGGGAGGGTAAAGACAGATTTGGGTTCCTAAACTCTAAGCAAAACCAGCTTAATTATTGTATAGAGATCTGCCTTGCTGAGAGTAAGAGAACAGCCAGGTCCAGGCTGCACACGCAGACACATACTCCTACCTTCTCTGGGTTTGCAGCCTGCAGGGTACCACATTCCCCCCCCTCGTTTCTATAGCACGGCCAGCGCTTGTTCCTGCAATCCCCACCCAGGGCTGGAGAAGAAACAGCATCCTGCTTCACGGGAGGAAAGAAAGGTGAAGTGGATTCTATTCAGTTGCTAAAAGCTTGAAGTAATTTTGCACTGTTATAATTCCAGCAGTTGAGATAGCCAGAAAAAAATATATTTAATATTTAATTTTTTTCTGCTTTTTTCCCCCCAAAGACATTTTTTTCCTCAGGGGAGAGGAGCACTAACAATGACTTCAATAGCAGAAAGAAGTTTAAAGCCCAGATCTTTCCAATTCTGCTTATTCCTTTAAGCTACTCCAATCCCCTTTATGTTCTTTCTGCATACACACATCTGTCTTCTTCAAAGCCTTAACCATCTCTGACACACCTGACCTTTCCATCCAAGCGCAATGGTTAGATGCAAAGAAAAAACCCTTTACCTACAAGTAACTCTTTGTTTTACCAGTCCCACGCCTGAAAATTTTGCTGCGGCAGGAAGTAAAGCAGTGAGCAACCTTTCCTTCTCTTCAAAAATGGAACTGTCATCTCTTGGAGAGAAATAACAGCTTATCGTTATTTTGTCAGACATGACTGTTAGTTATTAGAGTTGTCTTAAGAAAATGCTACAAGAAGAATTAGGACAGTATTGTCGCAGAAATGTCAAGAGTTCAGAAATTAATTTGACAAGATCTGGGAGATCTCAGATATCTAATTAAACTTTCTGTGACAGTTATGTTGTGTAAATACTGGAAACCTATTAAAATAAAGCAGCAGGTAAAACTAGTTTCCGTATTCAATTAATAGATGCTACACCCATTAAACAGCCATTTTGATTTAGATTATACCCATTCAATCCATGCTAAAAAATATAATTTTATCTATTCAAGCACACGAAGTTCATCAATTTTTAACTAAAATATCTTGATAAACTTACTGTGTTTGGGAATACTACTATATTTTTGGCTGGACTTTATAAAACACCCCTTACCTCCACTTAGTTAATAAGACCATACATTGCCACATGATAAAGCACATGCAGGTTGTTTTTGAAGGTTTTAGAATGATTTCTGTAGGAAAAACTTATTCCATAAGTGAAGAGAATTTAGGCTAAGAAGAATTATGGCTAATAGATTCTGACCTCAACGGGCTATAATGCAGGCTGGCTTTGCGCTCAGTAATATTTGCATCAAGCCCATATATCATAGCTGTGCTAAATCGTACCAATTCATCATTTAAAGAAGCCACTACATCCATTAGTAAATTGTTTTAATAGTTAATTATTAGCAGTATAAAAAGGACGTGATTATCCCCCAGCCTGAGTCTCCAGGGGCACTGGCAGCACGTGGATTATGCTACTGCTGCAACTCCTATCCGAAGCCATCCGTGTAATGAAATACAAGGATTTGTGAAGCCAGAGGTGTTGGCTCTGGTTAGCCGACAGCTGGGCATTATTAGACCTGCCAGCCTAGGCCTAGGCAGAGGGTAAACAGGGTTCAAGTGTAAAACACAGCACCACTGCTGCACACCCAGGCAGCCCGCCCCGCGCAGTGGTAGCCGTGGAGGAGCCGGCACGAGCCCATCGCTGTTTGCGTCTTCTCCCCCAGCGTTTACTCTGCCACAGGGTCTGTCTTTTCAGCCAGGGACGGGGAGGCTGCGCATCCCCAGGGATCGGGACCACTTGCTAAGCAAGTTCATCGATACCAATTAATCCTGGAGGTAACATCTCCTGCACACGAGCGTGGCCAGGAGGTGCAGGTTCTGCAGCCGGAGGACGTGAGGAATAACCTCAGTGGCTATGGTGGCCGGTGCCTCCACCTGCGCTGAGAATGGACGCGGAAAGTCACCCAGCCAGCTCGCTGCTGCCAGACGCAGCCCTGCACTGTCATCTTCAGTGGAGGCAGATGAGCTAAATTCAAGGAACAATACTCCAAAGCTGCTCAGTACACAAAGTGGTTTTGTTTCAGAGTGCAATAAGAAATGTCATAAATCAGTTGTTTCCATTATTTGCTGCAACTGATCATTTGTCTTAGCACTGGGTTTGGCTAGGAAGGAAGAAGAACATTTGCCATTATAGTTTTTTAAAAGAATGCCAATAATTTGAATTAGATTCCCCTCCCAAATTATTTTCTGATGCAAAGACATGAAAATCATGAGTTGAATTTCAAGTTCATTTTGTTCTTTGATAACTGAACAACACTTATTTTTCAACTGACATTTTGCCTCTTTCTGCACCCTCTGTTCTTCCCCCCACCATCTTTTTCCATCCCTCCTTATCCAGTTAAGATTTATTTTTGGATTGCTTGGCGGAAAACACATCCGAGGGCAGTTACCTCTGCGGGTCCTTTGGGGCCAGCAGTCACCTCTGCCCCAGCGGCCAAAGGGGAGATGTGCATCTCTCCAGCAGCATCCCCGGAGGAGAAGCGACATGCCACAACCTCCAACACCAAAAACCAATGAGCCCTACCCTGTGCTTTCATGCTGAGGGGACAGGACCAACCTTTGTAGCCGAGTAAGGGGAAAGTGCAGCCCAGGAAAATAACCTGAGACTAAGAATGGTGAAAGAAGAAAAAAAAAGAGAATTGTTTTTTTTTAAAAATTAGAGTGAAGAGTTCTTTTGTAAAGGTTTTGCAGTGGTCAAAAAGGAAAACCCCAAGCCCCTACCAGCATGATTTGTTCTGGAGGCAGGATAGGACAACATCAAATCCCACAAGCAATTTGCAGTGCTCTCTTACCAAGCACAAACTGGCAATCTTAACTCCCCGCCTCACTTAAAACAGCACCTCTGTTCCAGGATAACCCCCAAACCCATGGCGAGTAACAAATAAGAAAACAACGGGTTGTTGTTCTACTTCCCATTCCCAACACTCACTCCGCATTAGGCTCCATCATTTCACAACTCACTTGATGTAACACGATGTGGCAGAACGTACCCTGATCCAGAAGTGAACCCTGACGCAATGCAGAGCGGATGCCTTGGACTGAAACTGCTCCTTCCTTGCCTTTACTACCTTTGATCTACATTTTCTGCTTGTGACAGGCTGTTAAATAAATATCAGTGACAAGGCTTGGTATGCATTTGTTTTTCTGCAGCTGGCTTTCTTTTTGTTCAGCTCTCCAAGCTGAGTGCCTTGTTGACAAATACACAAACTCCATTATCAATTAATGATTTTAGCCTGGTGTCCTCTACTCTCTTTACTCCCCAGTGCCAGTTCTACACATTAGCCTGGGTAACATTCAAAGATAATTGTGTTTTGTTTATTTGTTTTGGGGAGTAACAGCAATCAGACAGGCAAATCCCAGTCCTCACCAGGGCTGCAATTCTGTTTTCAAATGTCGCCAGCGCCGAGGAGAGCTCGAGAACCACACGCTGCATTTGCTCAAGGTGAAACCTCACTTTTCTTCTTTCACTCTTATTTTTTTCCTCTTCTTCCAAGAAAGAGACATTTTTCTTAGCACCCAGGGCTTTTTGCAGGCTTTGCACATCTAGGGGCAGGATTTCTGCTGACTCTTAATTTGTTTTGTCACTTTTTAAAGCCCACCCATATTGCATTCTCCAGTTAATTGACAGCGAGACGCCATTCTCGGTAACATATGTCAGCCCCAGCCCACATATGTGGTCAGGATCACACGTATTTGTGCACAGAGACCTATGTCAATGTTTGAAGAAATATGTTGTGAATGTTTTCAAAAGTGGTGACTGACGTTGGGTACCTCAATTTCCAACACAGTTGAAGAAGCAGAATTTTTGAAGATTGGGTACTCGGGACCTTTGCAAGCAGGAAACCCAGAATTCCGATACCCTTAGGAATCTGGGTAAATTAAGTCCCTGCAAGTCCTCTGTGGAAGAAAACCCCATTTGATTAACACCGTAAGTGCAGGCAGAGGTGGTACAGCTCGAACATGTTAATGTGGCGGCAAAAGAGAGTGAGAAAGGGTGAGCTCAACTCAGCCTCCGTTTTCTGTTTCCAGAGATGTAAAGTCTTGCTGAACAGCCATGACCGTGCTGCGTGTTAACCGCGGAGACACGAGACACAGTTGGCAAAACACATTAGCATCTTCCGCTCTGATAATTAGTTTAGTGAAAAATTATTGCATGATCTGTTTGGTTTCACTAGAGACCAATTGCAGTCTTTAAAAAAAAGAAAAGCTCACATTAGGTGCTTTTAATAAGACAATAAACTCTATAGTGTTTCTAAACAAGATTTAAAGCCCATTCAGCACGTGAGTAATTAGCACAAGTCAGGTTGGAGGCCAAATGCATTATTTAGTAATGGAATTAAATTTGCTTAGAAAGAAGCCCATTAAAATCCACAAAACTGCTTAAGTGTCAAGCCAATGTATTTAAACCATACTGCAACAGAGCTGCTAACGTTGCACTAGGACGTGGTTCAGATTTTAGCAAATATGCCCCTGATCTTGTGGTCAACGATGGAGATTTTACTTCAGCTATACAGGGAGAAATAATCCTAGCAGAGCCATATTGCACAGCAGGTGTTCATCTTGCAGATGGGTTGAAATCAATTATCAGCACTGACTGCTGTACCATTGGGCAAGAAGTCTGAGATCCTCCAAATTACCCTCAGATTGGCCATATTTGCATCCCAAAGAGCCACTGGAGATCATTTTCCTGGTACAGAAAGCCCTTCCCCTACAAGAACAACCTGTCTTTTTTATTTTTTTTTTTTTTTTCCCCTTCCAGGAATGTGACACAAAACTGTGTTTTCTTACATGCTGTATTTTTTTTTTTTTTTTTTTTGTGCGTGGCATGGGCAAATATACTTATCAGTACAAAGGACTCAGAAAAAACAGACTCTGCTTAGCAACCTCCAGCAAAGCTAGCAGAATGCACTTGACAGAACTTGTGCTCTGTAATGAAATTCCTACAAAGGCATTCAGTACTTAAAAACTAGGACAAATTATGCTGTAAGGAGCAGAATATGTAAACGTGGCAAGGAGCTTCATTTTATATTCTGGCTTCAGAGGGGTTACTTCCAGTTGACAGCAGTGTAAACGAGACCAGAATAAGACCCTTGCCCCCCAGCAGAAAGAAAAAGCTGGTTTTGTATAAGAGAATATAGAAACATCCTTTAACCAGGTCCATGTATAGGGTTTTCTGAGAAAAGGAGGTGGAGTGTTTGCTTCTCTGCCATGAGTACATTCAGACTGCCTCTCATACGGCAGCTTAAGAAATGACAATTTTAGAGCCAAATTACCAGCTGACGAACACCCTAGTGACTCGCCAGATCATCCCCGTGGTAATTCTGCAAACCCAGCGAGGCATGCACCGTCCATCCCCAGCACTAACAGGACCATGATAATTTCCCTAATAGTCAGCCAGCAGTGACAAATGGAAAACAAAATTAGATAATAGAAGTCAGAATTATGGCAGCTCGCTTGACTCTGGTGGCTCTGGGAAGAAGAAAGGACGGTAGCTGATCTCTGGTGTAAGAGTATGAGGTTTCCAAGTCCCCCTACAGACCCCACGGCTCCGGGCCCTCTCCTGTAAATGCGCCTCTGCGAGTACCTTCTTGAGGCTCCCGTTTTCATTGCAAATGGAGCTGGCAGTTAGAATTGGTGCCTGGATCTCCCCAAGAGAATTTGCAGATAAGCGCTTGCTGCAGTGATTTGTGTTTCCAGGATTTGGACATATTCTTGCCTCCCTGGGGTTGCTGTTTACTTTCAGAGCCAATTTCCCTGATGGAGCAGGGATGCCCATGGCTTGCTTTTCTTCTCTTTGGCTTCCCATCCCTGCAGAGAGAGCAGGGGAAGGGACTGGGTGTTACATAGAGCAGCACCCCCCGATCCCGGAGTGGTTGCTGCCTTCACAAAACATGCACAAACCACAGAACAGCTCTGTACTGATATATAATCCAAGCAGCCCAAACAGCTCAGGCTGTTGGCATCTTTATTTGCAGCTTACAGTCGATCTGACTCATTCAGTCGTGCCAAGGGATAACCCGGCGTTGGCTGGGACGCCCCTCACTGCAGCCCTTGCCAGACCGAACCCACAGGCAGAGGCGCAGCAAAGGGTTCGCGTGCGCGTTGCCGCCCCCGTCCAGCACAAACAGCTTTTGCTCCGAGTTCACAGCAACACACCCAGACACGGGGATCTCTCATTGCGAGGTCTGAATAAAGCTTAAGCGCAAAACAGGCTGACAGTCCTGAAAGAAGTCAGCGATCTAAGGAAAATGGGTTTGTAGGTGATGCAAAGCTCTCACTCTGAAGCTGCTGAGCCTCTTAATGTCTTCAAAACCTATTTCTCCTCTGGGGTCACAAAGGAGGCCGAGTTTCCTGGAAGGCGGCTTTGAGAGGTTTGAGACTCCAGGAAAGCCGTGACATTAGCAAAGGTCCTGCCACAACTGCTTGTAAAACCAGGAGATTGAGCTCTCCATAGTGCACTCATCCTCTTTTCAGGTACTTGCCCCCTCATTTCTGAGCTGGCCGCTGCAGTGAGGAGCCATCCCCACCCGTGATGCCAAACTTCACAGGCAGCTTTAGTGCTGTAGTTTTTTGGTTGGTTGGTTTTGTGTTTGGTTTTGTGTGGTTTTTTTTCCTTCCCTTCTTAACCCTTCAGACAAGTTCTCCAAAGGCAACTTCATCTCAGGGAACTCCTAATGGCAGCAGCTGGACTAGGCAATGCACGGTGAGATGGGGAGGTTGGCACATCCACCCCTCACCCCCTTGGCATGTCCAGGCAAGGTCCCATCTCCCATCCAACCCCCATCTCCCCGGTGGCCCCAGGCAAAGCTCAGAGATCTGTCCAATTTGGGGTGGCAAAACCTCAGGCTTTGGACCAGAAGTCATTATGGCCATGAAAGCATTTTGCCATCTTAAGAGTCAGTCTGCTTTTTCTAGCAGCCAACTTGTGTAATGAGGGCCTTGGAAATGTGACCAAAAGCAAGTGCATGGCCTGAAAAGCAGTTTTCCATCAAGCACTCACATGCCAGCAAGAGCCCCTTTCCCAGCAGTTGTAGAGTTCAGCCACTGCATAGCTAATAACTGTCATCCACCGAAACCCAGCCGGAGAACTTGGCCAGGGAGAAAATTAGACATTTCCATTGTCATTGTTACTAAAACAGAGACCTCTGAAGGATTACTTGCATATTACGGCAAACTTCAATTGAAATGGGCCATGACTTGCCTCATTAATATTTCAAGTGTGTTTGAATGCACTATCACAAAAAATATATTACTCAGAAACAAATTCAGGTAGAAGGAAAAAACCCCAACAAACAAGTTTCATTAAATAATGAACACGTGCTACACTAAGTCACCTTGAGATTCAGCCCAATAGTGTCAAAGACAAAAAAATCCTGGTGTTCTACTTATTTATAAGGCAAAATTATCTATTCATTTAGGAAAAAGTAATCATGCTCAGTTAGACACACCAGACAGGCATATGAAAAGAAAAATGGCTTTGAAGCTGCTCCTGATAGCAAGCCTAGACAGCTCGAGAAGAAAACTCCACAATCCAGGCCTTATTTTTTTTATAAGTATGCATTAGAAAGCCTGTTAAAGAAGTGGCTTGAATTGGCAATTTTTTGTTGCATAACATTTTTGAATCTTTAAGAGAACATTAATGTGATACAGCTCATTTTGCCAGTACACACGCACCTTAGTGGAAAACAATTTCAGGCTCAAGGTGTTCCTTATAAATTGGATATTAGCAGGGAACTGAGTAGAAGATACACCCCTACTACTGTCCTGTTTGTCTCTAGATGGAACATGGCTACCTATTTTCCAAATTTATGGTGTAGAAAAGTTATCTTCATTTTAAAGTTTTGAACTACCAATAATTAGTCTAATTTGGGTAGGGAAGACTTGTTACCTACCTTTATTGGTTCATAATGTCAATGCATGTTATTAACATCAAGTGTTGAAGAAATAAGGATTTTGGTCAAAAATCTCCACCAGGGACCTCAAAGAATCCAGCTCTATGGTTCAAGGTTTTCAGCTGAATTTGGACAAAGCCATACATAAACAAAAGGAAAAAAAAAAAGTGTCCTGGTATGGAGAGAAAGCATAACCAGAGTTTTCCGTCATCACCTGGAAGCATGAAATTCCCTCTTCTGGGAGATGGTAGCTGGAGCTAAACTCTCCTGAAAATGGGATTTGCCCTCAGATATGATTTTTCAGCGAATAACGACAGTTTAGCCCTGTCCCAGGGCAGAGGTGAGGAAGCAGCTCCTGCCGTGTGTGAAGTCTAAAGAGACTTTTCTGAAGCTAGGGAATTAGTTTCTTGAGACATTTTTTTTTTTTTTTTTTTTTTTAACATCTTTTCTTGATAAAGCTGCCATTAATGGGTGATGAGCAACATCAGGCTGCAGCCTGATGATTAGGTGAAAACTGAAAATCCCAACTGTAACACAAGCTTTGCTGCAGTGGAAGATGGATAGAGGAATTAGCAGCGTGGTTTATCCACTCAGGAGTTTACCACCTGATTACAGTATTCTCTGTTGAGAGCTGGAGAAACTCATTAATATTTTTAATCAAAGTATTCCTCACCAAGACTGTAATTATTCTCTCTGGCCCATCTCTTCCACTTCATTCACGCTTAGAAGGCAACATCTCTCATTTTCATCCACACATGGTCTATCAGGAGAGCTTTTCTTTTATGAAGACAGAAACATAAAAATTTGGCTTTTAAAGCTAACGGAAAGCAGCTTTCGCTTCACTTAAAGCCTTTCACATTAACAAACCCTCTTCCCCTCCATGGGGCCCATGACACAGTCCAGCACAGAGGTCCCCAGCTGCCCAAACAAGCCTGGACCTCACAGCAGCTGAGACGACGAGGCACAGCCTTTCCTACCCAAGATTAACTTATTTTTTCCTCGGCAAAAAGCTCACCTGTGGAGGCCCAAACTGCAGCCAAGGCAGGCTCTCCTCTGGCACTGGGCATCGCAGGAGACCTCTGCTGATGCCTGCAGAGGCTTCTGAGAAAATCAGGTTTCAGGATAAGATAAATTTCAGTAGAAAAGCAGCAATGCCAGAGCAGAGAAGACTCTTACCTGAGCTATTGTCCCCCTCTTCTTCCTCCACCTCCAGCAGCAGCAGGGCAGGACTCAGCAGCTCTGCCCGGCCAGAGCCAAAACCCTTCACAGGTGCCTCCCTGCAGACTCTTTAGAGCCCCAACCGCTTCCCACCTCCTCAGCACAAGTTAAAGGGGCCCAAACCCACTGGAGCCTGAAAGCAGAGCCGGCTGCCCATGGCAGGCAGCAGCCCAGGGACCCTACGGAGCCGCCCCGAGTGGGGTGCGGGGCTGGGGCACCCGCCTGCGCTGCCTGTGCTCGGCCCTTTCGCGCCCAAGAGACCCGCTGCTGCGGGCGCTGCAAAAAGCTGCGGGCGCTGCAGCTCCAGCCCCGAGCAGAACCTGCAGTGGCCCGATGGGCAAAGCCAACCCTAGGGTGTCTGCGGGCAAGTCCTGCACAGATGCAATAAAAAAAAAAACCACCACCAAAAAGAAAAAAAACCCAACAAAAAACCCCAGAGGGAGAAATAAAAGGCAATTTTCTTCTGCCTGCGTTGGAGCGCTGCCTCTTGCACGGGCTGTGTCAGGATTAGTTCCTGGATGCGTATTAGGTGCTGTCTGTGTGAGCACCTTCCAAAAAAAGCAATCACTGAGAAAAATATCTTAAATTGAAAGGTTTTATTATGTCCTATTTTGCCCAGTTCTTTGCTATGCCTGTAGCTTAAACATTAAAAGCTAACAAATAGCAGATTTTTTTTTTTTTTTTTAAAGTAGAAATAGCAAACACAGGGCTCTTTCCAAGGCGAGCACGTCCATGGGAAAGGTGCTGCCTTTCCAGCATGGCCATAATGGATCCCATAAACCCGAGAGCTCATCACTCATGTGGGGCTGCTGCCCTGGGCTCGGAGCGGGTGTACCAGGGCCACGCTGGGCACCAAGAACTGAAATGCTTTTAAACTGCCATTGCCAGGCCGGTCACCGAGAAATTAAATGCTTTTAAACTTTTGAGTAGTGTCACAGCAACTCTGCCAGGCACTCAGAGCAAACTCGCCTGCCACCTTCTGTTCCTGAAAGGATATAGCTCCCATGGAAGAGTATTTTCCCATTTTTCTTTGGGCAGCTCTCTAGATCGGGATCAGGGAGAGGAATTTTTGCAGTCAGGTGCTGGTTTCTGGCTCCCGCACGCCCTGCGCCGGAGCCAGGGGCGCAGCCACAGCACACGAACATGGTAAGCACAAAAGCACTTGCATTTCAGGGCTAATTTACAAACAGAAGGAGATGGATAAATGATGGGTGTCAGGGCCGTGGCTTCCAGCACGTGTGCTGAGAGGCATTTCCCCCCGGTACATTTGATGGTGATAGGAATTTCCTTCCAGAAAAAGCCTGGACTGGTTTTGCATTACGGCAATGCAAAATGACAGCTGCACGTGGCCGTACGGCTAAAAACCCGTTTGCCTTTAGCCATATTGATGAATCACAACGTTTGCTACATGATGGACTTGCTTAACCAGGCAGGAATAACCGTGGGTACCCAGGAAAGCTGCGCTACCTTTGCTGATGGGATGTGAGCTGCAGCCCAGAAAGCTGCTGGGCACTGCTCTGCGTGCCCTCCCGGGGAGAGCGGATAGAGGCACAGGAAGGCAAAACCCAAAGTAGTATTTTCTCTGTCCCCAGACTTGCGACTGAAGGGATAAATTGAGAAAAATAATCAAGAACAATGACTGCTCAACAATGGCGGCAAATTGGGTTGATACTCTCAATGCTCCTCGATTAGTCTGTACAAATGCTAATTGGAATCGTTCCTTTCTGTGGTGCAGTCAGCACAAATCCCACAACCCGAGATAGTTTTTCTGCAAGCCATCTGTCATGCTAATGTATCTTACTGCTGAGAGTTGATGCTTGGTTTTTTCCTGTAGCACCATTACAAAGACAGAGCGCTGTGTTTCTCCCAAACCCAGCCCCGGCCCCTCCATGGACGAGGGTTTCTGTGCAGAAAACAAAAGCTTTCCCATAGCTGAGACCTGTGGGTGCTGAGCACTGCGGGGGGTTTTAATGCTGCAGGAACCTGGTGCCCTCCTGGAGCAGGGGCCTGCATTCTGCGAAACCGCTGGGGAGAGGAGCTGCCACCAAGACCCTCAGCTGATGCTTCTCTTTTCTGGGGGTTGCTTTGTCCCGGTGCCGATGACTGCATCTCAAGGTGCGTTTAGTGATTCATCCCCTTTAATAACGCAAGCAGATATTGAGGACATCTTCAGCTTCCTGAGATAAGCTCTTTAATAATAAAAAACATTTTCATTTGTTTTCTTTTCAAAATAATAACAGGAAGCCTCAGGGGGATTCTTGATCTCGGCACATCCTTAGTTTATAGGGAATTCTTGGAGCTGGCTCCTCCTGCCACGCTCTGGTCCTCAGCAAGCCGTTGGGGGATGCAGGAGGATGCACTCACCCAGCTCTTGTAGGTGATGGACGTTTTCTGTTCCCTTTCCCCTCCTCCAGCCTTTGTCAGATCACTTGGTCGGGTTGTTTCCCGTCACCCCCGTGTCCCCGGCTGTCCACGTTTAAGCAGGAGCAGCCCACCTTTAGCTGCCCAGTCTTGCAGCCTGGCTGATACAAGGCAGCTTTTATTAGGGCAGTATTTGCTAAGGGGTCAATTCTGTCCACACTGAGGCATTCAATTCTTATCAGCAAAAATCCATGTGTTATGTGTAGCTGTATCCCCGAGGTAGTTGCAGAGGCCATGCAAATCAAAGTTCAGCCACCAGAAAACGCACCAAAGAGGTGTTTATTGACACATCTCTTTTTGCCAGAATAAAAACTGCTCCATTATTATATGATAAAGTTCCTGTCCTGGAGCTATGGACCCAGAGAAGGGCAGGATATTCCCCATGGCGGGGTCTTTCTCCTTTGGGGCATTTTCTCCCATTCTGCTCTGCCATATCCAACAGTGTGAACATGGAGTATCCTCAGTGTCTGAGGAAAGGCAGGAGCGTGGTCCCTTTTTCTCGACTGCCATAAAAGCAGCATTTCTACCGAGCAGAAAGTCAGGGTACGCTGAAGTCTTCAGTAATGGCATGTGACAGCATCTGGCTACTGGAGCCTGACACCTGCAGTCCGCGTGTCGTCCGGGGCTCCTGCCAGGCCCGGTGCTCAGAGCCACCGCCGCGTGGAGAACACAGAACCAAATCCATTATTCAGTTCCAAGATACCCTCCACGGTGTGTGGGGCAGGAGGGGTGGGAAGACGCGCTGGAGTAGAGGCTGCACATGCAGAAGGTTCTCAGGCTCGTAGGAATGCTTTTATCCAGATATTTGCTGCTGTATTTTTGCCTCTCTTCTCCAGAAAGTTCTTCTTTTCTGCCACCCCCAGCAGAGGACTCGGTGCTTTCCCCATTCTCCACGCTCCTCCACGCTGGCTTAAGTGGCCCCTTTGCTTCTGCATTTTCAGCTTCCTTTTTCCAAACCCACCCTCTTGTTTGGCTTTGTCTGCTCAAAGGTGCGGCATTTCCCATCATGGTACTGCTTAAGTGACACTTTAGAGGTCCTTCATTCTGCCCTAAAACCCTTTCATGTTGTATTCCCATTCACAGCATTTTCCCTGTCTGCTAAAAATTCATAAAATTTCAGCTTTTTTCTTTTATTTTTTTAAACCCTTCCTTCCTAAGAAAATGCAGTTTGTGTGGTCAGTCCGCAATGCCGATTGTATGTTTGTGTATCCGGCACTTTGCATGACCATTGACCTGTCAGTCTCTCGACACCTTTTGAACCTTTGAGCTGTTTCAGTTTGATGTAGGATGCAAGCGGGAACAATATCAGAGTGCTACCAAGTCACTGCAAAGAGCGGGCTGAAAGAGGGGGAGACGCTAATGCCCCCTCCGGGGGAAGGTTTGCTGTGGGAATGCACCTCCACCAGATATCAGAGAACCCACC
>KL275308.1:299-22475 GCA_000699545.1 Podiceps cristatus
CACTCTTTCAGTTTAAAGCCATTACCTCTTGTCCTATCACTACATGCCCTTATGAAAAGTCCCTCTCCAGCTTTCTAGTAGGCCCCCTTTAGGTACTGAAAGGCTGCTATAAGGTCTCTTTATATCTTTATATCGTTATCTTCATATATTTAATCTTTATGTCTATCTATATAATTGCATCTTTTTAACACATTTTAGCATCACTGTATACCTTATTAAGCTAGATCACTCATTTTGGGGTTGCTTTCAATTTACACAGAAAAGATCATTGAATATTCACATTTAAGTCGTTCTTTGGTTGTTCTTCTGGTTTTAAAATAGAATGCAGATAAAAATTATGTCAATTACAGGGTTTCTGGTTTGGATCAAAACCACAACAGATAGATTAGACAATGAAGAAACTTGTGACAAAGCTAGTTATTCACTCATCTCCCTGACAGTACTGGAGTTAAAAAGAACCCCACAGTCTACTGAAACCCAGAATAAAACAGTTTGCCTATTTCATCTTGTATCTGATATGATCTTAGTCAATTAACAAAGCAAGTTTCCTTTTCTTTGCAGAGTGTTGCTGTGCATTGCTAAGCTATTTCTTTGTTTGACTTCTGTGTTAGGGAAATGTAAGTGCTGAATTCAATTATTCTTTCATCAGAATCATTCTTATTTTTACAACTCAGAAACTGTGGTAGGCTGTACATAAATGTGAAACGTATTTTTTGGCATGAGACCAAAATTACATGTAGACACACACCAAAACAAAAACAAAAACAACAAAAAACCCCCAATTCATCAAATATGACACTTGGTGGGCCAACAGTCCTTCTCCAAGTATTCATACTGTCTGGAGATTTCTACCCAACTGTCTTCCTTTTTTCTCCCCTCCATTCTCTTCTATTTAACATCAGTCCAGCTCTTCTTTTTATTCTTTACAGCAGTAACTGACACCTACCAGCATCAGCAAGTTGAGATCACGAAGGCAAGTGCCTGTATCCTGGTAGAATTGGTCATTGATCTGGGAGTGTGATACACAAATGACAGAGCAAGGTCACTCAACTTCTTTCCTTCCATTTTTGATTTCTATGCAGGTAGCTACCAATTCAAGGTTCTTCCTCCCAGCCTGTCATGTTGTTTCTTATTATATTACCGCATGAAAAATAGAGAGTACTCCAACCTTTATAAGATATTATCTCTTAAGTATTGCTCTGCTAACAGTTCAGAAACACACTGAACACACTACAAAATGTCACTGAAGGAAACTATTTTTAAAATATGCTTTTATCTAGTAACAAATGCTACTATGGGAAAAAACTGCAAAAAAAAAAAAAAAAAAAAAAAAGGAAAGGAAGAAGCCAACTCATTAGGAATAACTTATTAAATCTTAATGAAAATATGTTGTAGAGGAGTCATATATCTGCAGGGATGACATAAATAATAATCTAATGTGAAGTAAAAATTCGCTCAAATACCTATGATAGTAACTTTTGTTGATGTAAAGCACTTTAGGATATTCCATAAATGCCACTAGGCTATTTATCTTCAAGAAAAAAAAAAAAAAAAAAAAAAAAGCATTTGGGAGTTGTGCAAGGTCTTTTATTTAAAATGGATAAACCTGCATATTAAAAATAAGCATCACGCCCTGGCATCACTACTCTAGTCTCAAATATTTAGTATGAAAATACATGTATTTATGTGAATATGTGATTCAAACTTCTCAGCTTGTTCTTTGGTTGATTTGAAATAGCTATTTAATTCTGTCTAAGAGTGAATGGAACATTCATTAACAGGTGCCTAAATCTGTAATCTCTACTTGACCAGGATCTGAAGCCTTAGGAATATTCTTAAAGTAATTCTAATTGAGAAGTGAAATGACGTATCTGGAGGAAGAGAAAATATTGATTATTCTATTTCACCGACTTTCAAAAATAAAGACTGGATGTAAACATAAAAGTTGAGGTCAGCCCTTGCTAGACTGTCTTCATGATCTAGAAAGGACAGAAAGCATTATGTTTTTACAGATCTTATAATGAGCTCAGAATGGAGCCAGAGTTTCAAATGAGGTCCAGCTGCTGTAGTCACCAGTGCAACTCAAAATCACTGTCCTTACTAGTTCTGATGCCCGGCTATCTGATGTTGATGAGAGCTTACAAAGGCACAAGAACAGGAATGGAAAACCCACATTCCGAGGTCAATGAAATAAGAATATTTAAAATATCTCAGAGAAATATAGAGAGATAAAGTTGTTTGTTTTTTCATTTTTTTTGTTTTTCTTTTTTTAAAAAGAGGATGTTTCCTTCCACATTTCATTCAATGGGTTTAAAAGCTACTGAAGACTGAAAATGTCTTTATCCATGCAGTATAAATCAACCTCTAAGTGATGGATAATGGGTAGAAGGATTGGCTAAAGACAATTTTCCAAGACTCTTTCCTCTTTGTTTCCCATAATATTCTCCTGGAGAAGCTGGCAAATCGTGGCTTAGACAGGTGCACTCTTTGCTGGGTGAAAAACTGGCTGGACGTCCGAGCCCAGAGAATTGTGGTGAACGGAGCAAAATCCAGCTGGCAACCAGTCACAAGCGGAGTCCCCCAGGGCTCAATTTTGGGGCTGGTCTTGTTTAACATCTTTATTGATGATCTGGACAAGGACAAGGGCATTGAGTGCACCTTCAGCAAGTTTGCAGATGACACCAAGTTGGGTGGCAGTGTTGATCTGCTTGAGGGTAGGAAGGCTCTGCAGAGGGATCTGGACAGGCTGGATCAATGGGCCAAAACCAATTGTATGAGGTTTAATAAGGCCAAGTGCCGGGTCCTGCACTTTGGCCACAACAACCCCATGCAATGCTATAGGCTTGGGGATGAGTGGTTGGAGAGCTCCCCTGCAGAAAAGGACCTGGGGATGTTGATTGACAGCTGGCTGAATACAAGCCAGCAGTGTGCCCAGGTGGCCAAGAAGGCCAACAGCATCCTAGTCTGTATCAGAAATAGTGTGGCCAGCAGGATTAGGGAGGTGATCATCCCTCTCTATTTGGCAGTGGTGAGGTCAGTACCATGTTCAGTTCTGGGCCCCTCACTACAAGAAGGACACTGAGGTGCTGGAACATGTCCAGAGAAGAGCAACGAAGCTGGTGAGGGGTCTGGAGCACAAGACTTATGAGGAGTGGCTGAGGGAACTGGGGTTGTTCAGCCTGGAGAAGAGGAGGCTGAGGGGAGACCTCATCGCTCTCTACAACTACCTGAAAGGGGGTTGCAGGGAGCTGGGTGTTGGTCTCTTCTCTCAAGTGACTAGTGATAGGACAAGATGAAATGGCTTCAAGTTGCAGCAGGGGAGGTTTAGACTGGATATTAGGAAAAAATTCTTTACTGAGAGAGTGGTGAGGCATTGGAATGGGCTGCCCAGGGAGGTGGTGGAGTCACCCTCACTGGAGGTGTTTAAGGAACATGTGGATGAGGCACTGTGGGACATGGTTTAATGGGCATGGTGGTGTTGGTTGATGGTTGGACTTGATGATCTTACAGGTCCTTTCCAACCTTAGTGATTCTGTGTGATTCTGTGATTTTGTAATTATTACATTGTTGAAAACTGACTTTTGGAATAAATTGTTCTGACAACCTTCTGATATTAAAAGACATGATGTTAAGATGACCTCATATCACAGAACCCTGGAATCATAGGAAATTGGGATGGACCTTAAGGTATCATTAGATCATTCCTTTACCCAGAGACAGAATCAGATGAACTTAAAACATTGACAGATGTTTGAATAGTCTGGTCCAAAAGCTAAATATTATTATATAACTTCCCCCACTGCATCTAGACCTCCATCACCCTCAGATATTTCTTGCTACATCACATTATAAACTCCTGTATAAATCACCCCTATCTCAATGCCTATTATTTTATAACAAAGAACCAACACTTACTTATTCTCGCTGTTAGATTTTCCCCCCTTATCTATCCTCATGCTCTCTTGCTTAGAATGATGTTCATTATTTTTTTGTTCTGCTTATGATGATCATGGTGAATACTTTATCCTATTCCTCCATGTTTTTACTTTTTTTTTCTCCTATGTTCTTAGCAGATTTCAGCATGTAAAAAAAAATCATGTACTGTAATATACTGCCCTATCATGATTAAGCTGTTCTTTATTAAACGCCACAATAACTGGGTAGGTCTTTCAATATATTCTGCATGATGAACTTTTCCGCAGTTCTGTGAAAAAATTGTGTTATCTTTAATATGATCTTATTGCCTGGGTGGTTCAATGACATTCAGATGTAATGTTCTTTATCTATCTCTATCCATTTGCTTGAAATGTTACCCTCATTGAGATCTTTTAATTTCCTTTAAAACAGCTTGCTTTTCTTCTACATTCAAGACTCCAATATTTATTCTCAATCACATTTTGCCACACTACCAACTTATATCTAAATCAATGCACTGTTTATCCCTGGAACTGTGTGAATGATCAAACTTAATAATGGTATTATTTAATTGCATGAAGCTCCCAGAACAAAGGGAGAAATACATCTTTGCTTTATCTGTAAAATTATTAAACTGAAACCAAAACAAAGTAACACAATTAAACAGGTTTTGATAAACCTGTGTATATAGAAATGTTCAGGCCTGTGAATGTGTGCAGTTACAAGAAAGCAAATATACCTAAGTGGCCAGGTTTCTCAGTCTTTCCTCTGAAGAAAAAGGTACAGGGGGAAAAAAAACCACATAGATATCTATAGCATATAGAAACAGTATGTACACAGAAAGCCCTCCATATGTCCATGGAGGCTTATCATGAGTGGTTTAATTTCTGATAGTTCTGTCTCCAGATGATGATATATCCAAGAATGTCAGCACAGACGTATAATTTGTTTCTCTCTAAATTTATAAACCTGATCCAGTATCACTGTGGAATTACTTCACCCCTGCCCTCCCCACAACATCCCTTGCATTCCCTGCCAAAGACACCACCAGTTTAAAATAACAGCAATGCCCACTGTAGTTGAATGACAGGGATTACAAAATGACTAGAAATGATGTGAACATTTCTGCTTAAGAGAAATTTAGTGAAAGGATGAGTTTCCCAAATCTGAAATGCTTTGAAGAAAGATATCAATATTTATTGTGATTGGAAGGTTATTGAAGGCCAGAGCCTACATTTCCTCTCCAAGAGGCTTCCTCTGGTATTTGGTGAGTTTCAGACTAAGGACCCTTTGGATCACAATTTGCAGTCTGAAGGTAGGGCATACTGTGCCTGTTTTACTTCTATTGTAATTTCTGTCTTCTCCTGTCCCTCTTTGAAATAGCAATGCATGACCATTTCAAACAACATGTAAAACAGAACTGGAAAAAGAATTAATGGGGAAAAGAAGCCAGAAATGTTTGAACACACAGAGCAGCTACTCTGTAGACAATAAACAAGAGCATTCTAGCAGCCTCGTAAACAGTGTTATAGTAAATGACATATAAAACAATGAGAAAGTACCACATGTATGGTAAGCATCAAGAAGAAAAATAGGAGGAAAAAAAAAAAAAGAAATATCCTAGGACTATAGTTATGGCAGAAACTGGATAAAATAAATAAAACCACAAAAAGGTTCATTGAGGTCTAAGGCACTGTTAAGAGTAATAGAGCATCAGATGCATGCTTTGTTAGATTGCCTTAGAAGTAATTAAAAATACAGCAAGGAGAAAAAATCTTCTTACAAGTAGATCAAAGAACAGAAATAATCTTAATATTTTGCATTATATATATCTGTCTAAAAAAACAGAAAAAAAAAAAAAAAAAAGAAATCTGCTGGTTTAGCTCAAAAGGAGCTAAATGGTAATTCACTAATAAAAGATGACAAGATAACTATCACACGTAGCTTTTGTACTATGTAAAGCAGAACTATACATTCATTTGGGATGTTAGTGCTAAAGTCACCATTCACAGAAGTAATGTAAATAATCACAACACCTCATCAGTTTTTCCTCTGTAAGCATGAAATAAAATTGCTGAAGCCTAAAGTGAATTATTTATCCCACAAGATGGTAAAAGCACTAACATCAATAGTTGTAGGAAAGAAATAAAATCTGTTGTCTTCATCATTTTGTGCCTAAATGCACGGCAACGTGTCCTGTTGCTTTGTGCCCCTCCTCCCTGGTTCTAGGGAAGAACTGGCACACCCGTGCCCGTGAATTGCCACAGAGACTTGTCCCTTTCCTGCTTCTCTCTCAGCTTCTTCCCTTCCTGCAGGGCTGCCCACTGTGGTGTTGCTCCACCATCCATCTGCAAGCCATCTCCTCTTCCCGGAGGAGCAATCTAGGGGCAGGCAGACCCTCCCTGGAGCAGGCGGAGGGACTAGAAGCCATCCTCTCACCTTGAGGACTCAAGAACTTGTTAATAGATACCTCCTTGTTACTTCAGAAGCTGGGAGCTACGTGTGAACACTTGGAGCTGGAAGGATTAACTTTTTTTTTTTTTTTGGTCCAAAGTCCTAATTCACCTCTGTGTTGGTAATTTAAGAGACTTTCAGCTATCCTCATTAGAGTGTTCACCCATGCAGCTTCAATAAGTAAAATAACTGGGTGTAAGTGTGTTTTTTTCTGATGGATGTTGTGGTTAAGAGGACATGACAGTGAGCTGCAAGAGTCATTATCTATTAATTTTACTGGTTTATTTTAGTAAGCAATTTATAGCTTTTCCAGAATGTCTTTTACATTTTCCGCTCATTAATTGAGTCTCATTTATACTCTTTCTTTTGCATTAAAAGATGTATTGCACTATTTAAAGTCTTAATTTAGCCCATATGTCAAAACTATATCTAAATGAGCCACTTAGAGCACTTTTGTATGAATTACATTATGTAAGTCTTTCCCCTCCTGTCTTTTTTATCCTTGTAGATTCAATTTCTTTATTAGAAAGTAGGAAAGTAACAAATAAAATCTAAGTGTAATAAGCAGCGAAATTAAAGCATAAACTTCAGCCTACCAAGTCAAGTTCAAGCTGTAGAAGATATTTTAAATGCCTGAAAAATGATCCAAAACCCTGCACAAATGTAAGTGAGGTTTGCCCATCTAAACTGGAAAAACTCCAATACCTTTATTCTAATTTACATGAATATTATTTTTTTTTTCAAACAGTAGTTTATAGTTTTGAAATTTGTAATCCCAGGCCCTTTATTTGTATTCCTAATCTATGTACTCAAGTTATTGCTGCTGTCATGAACAAAAAGTAGGTGCATACTTTCTCAAGATAATGTCTTCATTGTAAACCTGTAGTAGGGAGAAAGAAAACCAAAACCAAACAAATATCAGAAGAAAAAGGAAGGATCAAGGTAGACCATTCTCAGAACTTCTTTCCGAAGCCTCATCTAGTCTTCCAGCTTCTGACAGTCCTTAAGTCTAGGGAATAAAAAAGTAAAAAACAAAACCAAAACCAAAAACAAAAACAAAAAATAAACCAACAACCACTCCCTCATTCCCTTTTGGATCTACCCTAGAGTTACTGAGGATAGCACACATTTTATCTTTAAAGAGTTTGGGTTTTGTTTGTTTGTTTATTTCCTGGAAACTTTTACAGGGGTTTTGTTTGTGTGTTTGTTTTCTGTCAAGTAATTTCTTCCTGCTTCATATATTAGCTACCTATGCTGTGAGCTAGATACTCTACTGATTTAAATTTTCATCTTTCTTTTAATGTCTCTGTTGAATGGCCCATTGATTCCAAAACAGTACTTTCACAACACAGTACAGAAAACATCGCTCTTTTCATTGGTTGGCTAGCAGCAGGCAGCGACATCTCCCATTGGGAGTAGTACCTTTGCACTGTTCAAACGTGTGTATAAGTTAGATGCTGATATTGATGATCACAATAATAATGTTTGTCATCTGCTCCACTGCAGATGTGAGAAGCTCTTTCCCACTTAGCACTACATAATAAGGTGTCACTCTCACAGTTCTTTATGCTTCTTTTTTTATCCAGAGAGTTTGGTGAACTTTATTTCTCTTTTTATCAGCAAAGCAAGGGTTTGTTAGCTTATTTAAGGTATGCACTATATTTTTAAGATGTCAATTACCATTAATCAAGATAGATTTTTGCCCTTAAAACTGTGAGTATTTTCAACGTAGATTTCCTTTTGCTCCCACACTATTTTGTGCTAATATATTGCTTATTATAAGATACAATATTGCCAGTGGTTATAATAATGATCTTTAACATCTGTTCTTTGCAAATACCAACTGTTCCTTAATTTGGTGCCATATTTAAAAATAATTACCCATGTTCAGCCTTCCAATTTAATATCATGTTATATTTCATATCATTGTATTTTAGTAGGTAGCTCATTTTGTTTCTTTTATTGTATAGTTTATTCTTAGCTTATAATAGATTACTATTTCTCTCACTCTGGATAAATTTGATGGAATGAATAGGACTCCTGATTATCTGCTTTCATTGATGACTTTCTTCCAAGCCTGGTAAAAAAGAAACAAAAGATCACGACATATTGCCACATTACCCTGAGCAGGAATTGCAATGTACTAGAGTCTGGAGGTATCTGTACTGCGTATCTAATGGTATTGCTCCTTCCTAGTAACTACTCTTTCACATAAACCTGAGTATTCTTTTTTATTATTTACTTATTTATTTCTAAAGCTATATTTTGGAAAACTATGTGGTTTAGCCTTTTGCTATAAAGAGATTTTTAATATAAGGCAAGACACCTTTGTGATGATTTCTTTACATTGGACTTGGAAATCCCTTCAATCCTTGGACTGCTAATACACATGCTCCAAAACCAAGCAGCAAAACAATTCTGAACCCTAATCATGAATGTTATGGTTCAGATAGAAAATTTAGAATTATCATTTTTTTTTTTTTACATATTAGAATTTTGCTGGATATATTTGCTTGGATCCTAACTTACTCTCCATTTCTTCAAGAAGTGCAGTATAACCAGTCCTTGTGCCCAGGTACAGTCCCTCACCCCCTGTAGTGGGTATCATGACACATACTTTCAACTTACTCATTCTGTGGAGATGCTTCAGTTATTCAGGCCAATGTGCAGCATTACCACTGTTTGAAAAACCTGAGCTCTCTTCCAGACCTATCCTACTCCATAGCAAACATTTTTTACTTTTCTTTGTCTTCAAGATAAAGTTGGAGAAACCTGAAACCACCTAAGGAGTTGATCAGGCTCTTGATATGAATAGTTCAGAAAAAAGAAGTGGGAATCATGTTATCACAGAATCACTTACTACAACATTTTTATAACTTTCTGGACCAGGTTAACATTACTGACTGTTGAAGGCTGGATCCTATTCTAACTAGACCTTGGCCTCATATAGTGTGGCTATTCATGTGTTTCTGCAATGACTTCTGTACTGATACTGAATCTGTTCCAATTTTCTGCTGAAGATAAGTAAGCTTGAAAGTCATGGACATAAACATTCTCAGAGGAAGCCATGGCCATGTACAAATATCTTTAGAGATGGTTGTAAGTGGTTATCCCTGTTAAATTTATTAAATTGCAGATAAAGAAGGCTGGAAATTACATTAAGTTATGAGTAACATGGCTTGCAAGCCTGTAAAAGTGACCAATATAGTAGAAAAGCAGAACTTTTTTTTCCCCATTTCTGATCTGTTAGAGTCACTGTGTAGATATGCAAAATCTTAAGGAAAATATCCAGTTTTTCAGACTCACAGATACTGGACAATTCAAAGATGACAAGTTCATTGCATTGGAAGTACTCTGGTCTGAACAAATAAACATTTGCAAGCTTTATTTTTACTGTTGATAGAAAAATCTATTTTCTGGTATTTTCCT
Organism: Podiceps cristatus; assembly: GCA_000699545.1. Taxonomy (NCBI): domain Eukaryota; kingdom Metazoa; phylum Chordata; class Aves; order Podicipediformes; family Podicipedidae; genus Podiceps; species Podiceps cristatus. Next base: position 10,098 of record KL275308.1, read on the forward strand.
GATTATCCTTAAGATGACCAGATCATATACAGATGATGAATTATTTTGTTAATTTTTGAATATCAGACTTAACCTTTAAAAAGAGCAGCAGAACCTCTCATTTTTCACTGTAGTATTTAGATCACATATTTCTTTGGATGAAGGGACTTACTCTTTTCTCTGTATGCACAGTACCTAAGACAATGAAAATGCTATTTGTTAGACTCTCCTAGACATCGCTACACATAATGTAAAAACCTAATATTATTAACCTTGTGGGGTAACACTTCAGAAAGAATTTCTTGAGCTGTGTCCTTAATTTTTTATAGAATTAAATTTCTAGTAGTTTGAAAGATTTATGAAATAAAATCAAGCTGTAAAGATGTAATATGAAAGAGAGTTTGTTTGTGATAATGAATTGGCCTTAGAAGCAAAAAGGGCAGAAAGTCAAATACAACTAAAAATGAATTGTCATCTCATTGACCTCTACAGAATTAATATTATTCCTTGTAATAGAAAATGTTAATTTCATTACTTACAAATTATGTTTTGAATGATTCTTCATTCCTTTCTATATTGTTTATTTTAAGAACGATTGTAAAATTTTAGGTTGGAAAAAGCAGTAAGCTATACTATGTAAATTTTGTGAAGCTATAATATTTAAATTTTGTGTTACATGGCATTAAAAACAGAAGATGAGAAAGTCTTACTACCTTGTTTGATGAATCTTAGGATATTATTCTGAATAATTTGTTTCTGCTTTTGTTGAGGAAAGTGTTTTTGAAATAGTTCTACTGGCATATATTATTTAATATATTCACTGTAGCTGGTTAGTCAGATAGATTAATTGAGAAAAAATAATCTGTGATATTTGTATCAGAGATTCTTTGGGCATTTAGGGACACAATCATCTAACTTTCACTGGAAATATCATTACTAGACTACAAGCTGAATTTATTTACTGTGTTAAAGATGAAATATTTGAATCTTAATGTTCCTATCCCGTAGGTTCCAGAAAGTTTTATGAACCAGGAGAAAATAACAATTTTTACTTCAATTTCTTGATGTGATACACTGTTTGCATTCCATAATAAACTTAGTTTATTGCTTATAATAATCAGATTTAATTTTACTAAATTAGCAAAGCTTACTTTTTTCTTCTAATCATTCACCATACAGAGTATATACTGTGACCTAAGAAGAGATTGTAAAACTGAAGTTATTAATATCTTCTTAAATGTTCCTCTTGAATCTCTTAACTGAAGTGAAAAGGTAACATTCTCTTTTTCATTTCTTATCCTCATTATGTATCCCTGTGTATATGCAAAATCATTTTTTGCTTTGTTCAGAATGTTGAACAAAGCCATAAAAATAACTACTTGAAGGCATTTACTTTTTTGCTTGAAAATGACAAAAACTTCATGTTATAGGGCAAAGAATTGATATGATGAACAAAGAATCTCAAATTCTGAAACACTGTGGTACATGCAGACTTGTGCTACCAGTTTGGTGCATCTGAGTTGTAGAGGAGGTTGCTTAGATTCCTCTGACTTAATTACTCCCAAATCTTGTTATGAGCAAAGGGCAACAAACACACATTATCTTCAAAATCAAGAATTTGTTGTTCTACTTAAAGTCTCAAGAGTCTAATGAAATAATAAGTATTATTAGCCCAATTACCTTCTTAATAAGTTGTAATATCAAAATATATACCAATAAAAATAATATGCTCAAATTTCCTAATATGTTCCCTTTTTTTTGATGAAGTGTTCACCCTCTCCGGTGTCCTGCTGGGTGATAAGGTCAATAGCTTCAGTGTTGGTTGAGGGATATTGCCCTTCCCTAGAAGGACCTAAATGTTGATATGGGTAACATCTGCCCCCTCGCTGCCTGAGGTGATATTTTTTATGTTTCTAATACCTTGCCCTTTCTTCATTGGTCTGTATCCAGTGCATCCAAATGCACTATATATGGTATGTTTTACATGTTTAGCTGGGTTATCAAGTTGCATTATTTTCAGAAACAGCGGTATCTCATCCATTATTTTAAGGCCTCTGCTCTTATCTTGTCCCTCCCCTCCTTTATGCAGCATTTAATTCCAGGATCATTTAGTTCATTCTAAGCTAAAAAGCTGTGAATATGAATGTCAAGCAGCTACCTAAACATATGTACCTATGCATACAAACACATAGGCATGTGTATACATAGTTACACAATTTTACAAAGCTATACAAAGATAAAATAAAATCAGACAATTATTAATCTGATCATTGGATAACTACTTTTATGGTTAAATAAGCTAAAAAAGTTCTTCAGAGATGAGTCCAGGCAAAGCTAATCTAAGAAGATACTTGAAGCTGATTTATAGGATCACAGACACACTGATTAATTTTTCCAGAGTCAGCCAATAGGTCATTGACAATAGAACTCTGGTTAAGTGATTGTCTTGGTAGACTCCAACATAGTAGATATTTTTTCAATGAATGTGGGGGGCTATGCAGAAATTATTCTCTCCAGGTCAGGCCTGGAGCATATTTGTAAGACAGAATTTACAGTGGCATATGCCATTTGATTTTGTTTTCTGTAATATAGTTTAACAAGCTGTAAATCTTGAAATTGCTTCTTTCTTCATAACAAGTACAGTCCAGACTGATGGTAGCAAAGACCTGAAGCAATATTTGGATTTAAGAATTTACTTCACTGGGAAACTATTATTCTATATAGATGGTAAAATGGAGATACCAATGCTGAAAGAAAGCAAGCTGCCAATTCCATTTAATGTAATGTAGAACTATATAGCTATAGGTACACTGTTTATTAAGTTTAGCTCTGATCTTCTTCATACCAGTTTCAGTGGTCTTCCATACTCCAACCAGGTAGCCTCCAGCAGTAGAGAATCCTTCACAGCATATAGGGGCCCCGCATAACAGGACATATTTAGCTTTCCAGCACATAAAGCACTGATCACTGAGATTAAGATGAAGGATAAGATAAAGAGCTATACTTATCTCTACTCCAAAGTCTGTCATTTTATTGCAAAGTAGATCAATTTTATGAGGGTATCTACAATCACATAAGCTCAGAAGTGTAACCGGGCAGATAAACCCTGCCTTTTGGTACCTTTGGTACTTTGTTACCTGTGAAAAAGAAGCTACATATCTATCACCTCTGGATCTTAGTTTCTAGGTTTACTATCTCAGGTTTCCGCTATCTCATGCATCTTTGCACAGTTTTATCGTGTAAACATTCAGATTTCAAACCTGTGTTTGGATAGAGGCACGGCATTTCTGTTGAAGAGAAAGGAAGATCTAACTTTTACAGCTTATGAAATATTCACATATAAAATAACAAGACATGGAGAAAAGTTTTGCCAGATGATCAAATGTACTATTTTGGGGCTGCAATTTAAGCATAGTTTCAATTTATCAAATTGGAATTGAAAAAAACAGTAACACTGAAAAATTATAGTACTATACTAATGAAAGCTAAGCCAGTCTTTTTATCTTAAGTGAAGAATGAAAAATGTTTAATTTTTTTCACTGTGAAATAAAGTTCAAACATTTCAATTAATTTAATAGCAATAATAATATGAATACTACTTTTAAGTTCTCTAAGGAGCTGTCAAATTTGAGACTGGGCCTGTAATAAACGTTACCAGTGATCTTGAAAACACTAGGCAATTTGCGTAACTAATATTATAATTTTTTTGCACTTCAAGCGGCAAGGTGTTCAGGCAAGCTCAAAAATAGAAAGTAGAGCTTCAGCGTTTTGTACTGAACAACAGAATTCAAGTGCCTCTGTCATGTCCTTTCTAGACGTAGCTTCCTGAATCCCTAAACCCTTTCTAAAGAGCAGAGTCATCCAGTGGCAATGACAGTCCCTTTTCTTATCAGCCTCCTTCCCTGTGTGAACGCCCACAGCCTTACTGTTCGCGCGGGAGGTGGGACGGCTCCTGAAGGCAGCGGCCTGGCTGTGGCACGAGCTGTTCTCCGTCTGGCTGCGGGTGAGCTGGCCAGCACCCAGGGCAGGGCTGACCTTGCTCCTGGGCTACCCACATCTTCGTCTGTCCAGGACCTCGCTGTGCTTCTCATAGGTCGCTCTCTCCTTCGCCTGGCTGCCAGAAAAACTGGTCCTCCATCTGGCTACTGTCCAAGCCGATCTAGTCACAGTTTCTCCATCTGGTTTATTCTTGGAAAGATGAACTAGATGTTCTTAATTTAGAATAGCCAATCTCTCCCTTCCCTGTCTCCCCAGCCTACTTACTACATCTACAACATATTTAATTTTGGCTAGCTTTTTGCATAATTGTGCAGAGAAGATCTGGCTGTTTCCCCCTCCCCTCTCTCTCTCTCTCTCTCTCAATCTCTTTCTCTCTCTCTTTTTTTTGGTCCTGTTTCTTTTCTATTTTCCAGTAGCTGGCAGAAAGTTTCCTAAATGCTGTGAAATTGGCACTCTCAAGATCTTTTTTCCATCTTTATGTAGCTTTCCTTTTTATTCTCTGTTGTTTTGTAAAACCAATCTCCTCCCTAAAAATAGAACAGCTTAAAATATTTATTTTATATTTTTACTGTATTTTCATTGTCCTTTTGATACACCACTGTCAGATACACATGTGTATCCCTCCCAGCTACACATGTGTATCCCTCCCTCTCTCTCTAGTGGGTAGCATCCTTTAACAACACACATTCATAAAAATTCATGCCGTATGAACATCTTATATCCTTGGTGCCAAATGATAAAATGCATAATCAGATGATGGTTTTTAAAGGAAGAAACTGAATATTTTTAGTTTACTATAAAATATCTCAGTGTAACTTGGCTGATTTTTCTCCTCAGATTTTATCACACAAGGTCTTGTTTGTTGGTTGACTGTGTCTCTGACTTTAGAGGTCAATGCATTTCCATGCTGTTACTCATGTAGCATTCGTGTCAGGATCTTCAGCTGGTCTAATTGGCCTAGACTACACAGCAGTCAATGAAGCTAGATAAGTTTACATCTGCCCATCCTGCTCACAGATCAAATAGGAGCATTTTACAAGCAGCAGTTACTCAGTACTATCATCTGACCTGTTTTTGACATTTAAAGATAGGACAGGCTTACGTTATACCAGCTATAAATCCGTGTTAGGCAATGCTATGTTAACTCTTTAATAACAGCTATGGTAACCTCTTTTTTAAAAAAACAAAAAACCCAAACACATATAAAATTTGATATTGTTTATGAACAATTCAGAATTCTGATGTTTAGTCCATATAAACTGATCTGCTGGTTGCTTTGGAGTTTCTATTGATTTTACTGCAATTTCAAACAGGCTTGTAGACAAAAAAATGCTGTTAATAATTACTGTTATACACAGCTATTAAATAGGAGAATATCATTGTGGATATTACAGTGAGAAATACAGAAAAATGAATCACACTACAAGCCTGAATTCAGATATTTTACAGAAGGTAAAGTGAATTATTTCAACTGAAGTTATTATTTTGGCCCAGTTTTTAGGAGGGTAAAAAACTTTAAACTTGTTTTTTTTATTATTATTTTTTGTAATAATTATTTTATTTAACTAAGCCAGTAATATTTTCAGTCTGCAATAGGTATTAATATGTGCAAGCAATCACATATTCTCTGGGTAAAACCAAAAAGAAACAAGTTAGGATTAGTATCATTATCATGACAGTTGAGGTTAAATTGTGTACCCAGAATAGAGCTGTAAACTCCATATTAAATTCTCTTGTGTCAAGAGTCTTCCTCTGAACCTCAATGCAAAACATAATTTGCAAAAAAATGAAATTTTTTCCCCCAACATTTTTCCCTCTAAATTAGAATAACAAATGAAAAGAGGAGGGAATTCCTTTAAAAAAGGAATCTGTATCAAAGGAAGAAAGATTCTTCTAATTTCATTTCAGCTGACTGAAAGACTTTTTCTCAGGGTGTAACTGAAAAGCATGACTTTTTCATTTTAATAAACCAGAAAGCTCAAAATAATTGCCTTGCTGCTTGCCCCTATCTCATACTTAGAAATCAAAAAAAATATGTAGAGATGAAGGGTGGTCCATGGAGCATAGAGTAAGGGCACCTTGTCCTATGTCATCTTCTTACCACCCATTAAGAAAAATGAAAAAAATGTGGCCTTCTGCTTTCCTCTCCCTCTTGACAGAAGGGATGAGATTTGGATACTTCCCATACTGATCAGCTCATCTCAAAGGTTTTTTACCTTTCACAATTGTTTCACAAGTTATTATTTAGGCTTTGCTGGTGGGACATGGGATGAAAAGCTGACATGAAATTTTTCAGATAGGAATCCTTCATTTTATTTTATTTTGTTCTATTACATTCCATTCGTTTTTGCAATGGAAATGACATTGGGGTTAATTAAAAGAAAAAAACCACAAAACACATTGACATTTCTAAAACTGGAATATTTCATTTAATTTTGTTCAACTAATCCAACAGGATGATTTTTCTGTCACTGAAATTTATGCATAAAAGCCTTTTCCAAATTACGCTGACCTGGCCATGTAACCTCTGTATCAGTTTTTTGTAGTAATCTCTACACCAGTTTTCATACCTCTCCTAGTTTCAGCTGGGATAGAGTTAATTTTCTTCCTAGTAGCTGATATAATGCTGTGTTTCAGATTTAGTATGAGAATTGTGTTGATAACACACTGCTGATTTTAGCTGCTGCTAAGTAGTGCTTATACTTAATCAAGGAGTTTTCAGCTTCCCATGCCCTACCAGTGAGGAGGTGCACAAAAAGCTGGGAGGGAGCACAGCCAGGACAGCTGGCCCAGCCTGGCCAGAGGGCTATTCCATACCATACGACGTCATACTCAGTGTATAAACTGAGGGGAGTTGGACGGGGGAGAGGGGAGCAACCACTGCTTGGAGATGGGCTGAGCATTGGTCAGCAGGTGGTGAGCAATTATTATGCTCTCTTCCTTTGCTGTTCTATTAAACTTAAACTATATTTATCTCAACCCCTCAACCCACAAGTTGCTTTTTTTGTTGTTGTTGTTTTTCCATTTTCTTCCCCATCCCACTTGGGGAAGAGGAGTGAGCAAGCTGCTGTGTGGTGCTTGGTTGCTGTCTCTCTATGGGGTAGACTTGGGAGGACACTTTCCCCAGTTCCTTCATCTTCCCTTTCTCTTTCCCAGGGTAAGTTACAAGAGTTCTCAAGAATTTTGAATATCCTTGGGATCTTCCAATCAGCATGTTCCTATTGCTGCGTCTCCTGAATGTGTTTGAGGTCTTGTTTAGGGTTAAACAACTATTTAAAAATACCACCCAGAGATCTGCCCTGAGACAGGACAGTTATGAGTGGCAGGGTGTGCGGGATAGTATTGTCAAGTACCTAGGAAAATACTGAGATGTTATAATGCAGCAGGACACAGGGCTGATGAGTCGCAGATAGAGGTTTGATTTTCATGAACTTGCATTTAATATTTCTTGTATTTCTGCTACCTTCATGCCTTTTTTTTTTTTTTCCTCCTCTTTATCTTTGGGTATACCGATACTTACTTTGCTACCTACCGTAGAGGTAGAATAGCCTTCTAACATTTATGGCAGACTGATGATATCTGTGAAAAAGTGTATGAGGGTTACATAGCTAACCAAATGGAAAGAAATATTTGTCTTGTTACTCTTCAACTTATTTTATAATAATTCATGACTGAATTCTGACTTGCACTTGACCTGTATCTAATAACAGCTGCTGTCCTCTTTACAGGAGACATGTTGGAGAATATGAACTAGTTAGTTACAGAAATCAGCTGAATTCAGGGTCTTCTTAGGATATGACCATCAGCATGAGACCTTGGGCTAAAGACACAGATGAGATGACATCCCCAATTTCATTCAATCTATATCTAAACAGTGTGTAACAGCAAGAGAATAAGGGATCTCCATTCTTTCAGGGGGTCATATTGAAGATTTTCCTGCTCTGATTTTGCCCCTATTGATTGAATAAGAGAGCCAATGGGATCCTGGGGTGCATCCGGAGGAGTGTAGCCAGCAGGTCAAAGGAGGTGACCCTCCCCCTCTACTCTGCCCTGGTCAGGCCCCACTTGGAGTATTGTGTCCAGTTCTGGGCTCCTCGGTATAAAAAGGACAGGGATCTCCTGGAGAGAGTCCAAAGAAGGGCTACAAAGATGATTAAGGGCCTGGAGCATCTCCCCTATGAGGAAAGGCTGAGTAAGTTGGGACTGTTCAGCCTTGAGAAGAGAAGACTAAGAGGGGACCTAATTGGAGTTTATAACGATCTGAAGCAGGGGATGCAGGAGGAATCAGCCAGCCACTTTTCAGCGGTCTGTGGGGATAGGACAAGGGGCAATGGCTGCAAGCTGGAACACAGGAAGTTCCGCACCAACATGAGGAAAAACTTCTTCACAGTGAGGGTGACAGAGCACTGGAATAGGCTGCCCAGGGAGGTGGTGGAGTCTCCTTCACTGGAGATATTCAAGACCCGCCTGGACGCCTATCTGAGTGCTATGTCCTAGGGAGCCTGCTTTGGCAGGGGGGTTGGACCCGATGATCTCTCGAGGTCCCTTCCAACCCCTACAATTCTATGATTCTATGATTCTATGATTGTACCTTGTGAAGTTAATATAAACAGGAAAAGATAACAAACTCTGCATTGTATTTTCCAAACACAATGTATTCTATTATAACAATATTAACTGAGAAAAGAAAAGGAAAGGAGAAAGGAAAGTAAAGGAGAAAGGAATTATCTCTGGAAAGGTCTGATTACAGTGTAATATTCAGATTCTTTTAATTAAGAAGGTTAGGCACCATTTCCACAGACTTTTCACACATACTACTAAATGCACACAATGCCTATTCCAAACACAAGAGGCAAGATTTGGGTATAGTGATTTGGGATAATCATCCCCCTGAAACCTTGAGTTCTGTCCGTATGCCTCCCTGCCCCTCACTGAGTAAATGTAGCTTACTCTGATATCAGATCAATATTTGAATAACCTACCTTATTTTCTCTGTGATATATTTGCAAAGGTTATAAGCTATTACTTGGAAGTTGGAAATACCATATATAAAACAAAAATAATCAAAGAACAAAACTTCACTCTTCTCGTACTTTATGCTAATGATCTATAAAAGTGTAAATACCATAATCTTCATGATATTCAGAGACCAAATATGGAGATGAATACCTCCCTTTACCCCCAATTTTAGTTCATGGGAGTAATGTATTCTTACGCAAAATTCAGGACAAGACTTAATAGATTTTTACATATATTACTTTTATATAGCAGCTTGGCATAAAACTGCAGATGTTTGACTAACTTCTTTTTACTTTTTCCAAAATATGATTTTTTTAAACGGCTTTCTTTTTAAAATAGTCGCCTTTATTTGTAGATAAAACCATGGCTTCTTATTCTCTGCAAACTAATATACATGCAATTTATTAATTCATTTTTCACCTTTTAGAGACACATATCTTCAAAGAAAAGAATCTAGTCTTGCTTTGGGTATAAAGTCTTTTTCTTCCCTGTGTTTTATGAGAGAAATTCCCCCTCAGGTGGATAGAAGTGAAAACCCTCACTGAATTTCCTTTAAACTGCTGCCTTGGGTAAATATAACCCACAAACACACTTGAAGAATAATTAATCAACAAATAAATGGCATAAGAAGAAAATAAATAAGTTCAATTTTTTCTTTTTTCTTTTTTCTTTTTTCTTTTTTTTTTTTTTTTTTTTTTTGGTTGTTGTTGATTGCCTCCCCTTTTGGTTTTCCAAAATTTTTCAAGAAAACATTTTGCCCTTGCCAGAGGATCTGTGTGTATTTTGAATTCTCCTCATACTGGAAAGTGATTAAGGGAAGAACTGTTTACCTGTAGTCCTACTGAGTGAACCCGAGAGAGTGAAATCTTCTTGAGATCAGTCTAATTAGGTAAGTGTCAAAGATGAGGATATAATCTCATTCATCTCCTTGAATGAGAACTGACCCTTTTTTAATCCTTTTTAGAGTGTTCTTTATTCTGTTTAAAAATAAACAGTGCTCTTATAGTTTCCCATCTTTATTTTTAATTAAGCTTCTAGAAAAATGTAACAGATTTTCCTTGAAAAAAGACAATTAACTCTACTGAATTCTTAGGACTGTCTTTCTTCAAGTCATTATAGCACATACATATATATCCACAAAATATGATTGGTCATTATGTTTGAATGGAAAATTAACTTTAAAAGAAATTAATAGATATATTATAATTGACAGATCAGCAACCAAATTTAAAATTATATAGATTTTTTAATTCTAATTTTATTATCATATTCTTGACCCCAGGCAAACATCTAATTTAAGCTATAGCTTTTGGATGGATAAAATTCCTGGGTTTAATCTCAATAGATATAATGAAAAAGGAAGACCCCAAAGAGTTTAACTGAAATTCTGTAGTTTCTCTCAGTCCCAAGTGTCTATTTGACAATTCATTTATTTATTTAGGTAAAATAAAGTTCATTCAGCTCTTCTAAACCTCCATTATGGTTTTGCTCAGGTAATGAGTAGTTCCCTCAGAACTGGGTTGCCCATTCATGTTGATTGTGCTAGCAACGGGGTCTCCCCTGTGGAGTGAGATGATGTTAAGCTTTTAACACACCTTGGAGGGAAGCTGTGACAGCAGTCAAGGTGGCAGTGGCTGCTGAAAGCTATGTATAGCTGAAATTGCTCTCTGCAGAAAAAAGCATGGTCTGTGAGATCAGGAAAGAGCTAACTGGGTAACGATTTTCTTTATTGTGTGACACTTCAGATTATTTAATTTCAATGTTAATATCAAAAAGCTGCCTGTCATTAACAGGGGCCTAGACAAATTGAAGTGGAGACTGTTTATCTCATAAGAATACTGTCCTGGAAAAAAAAAAAAAAAAAAAAAAAAAAAAAGGAGAGAGAGAAAAAGTGTTTTCTTCTCAGTTCAGAAATGTTTTCTCATAATTTTGTGAATCAGCCTTCTTATTTGACTTATTTGATCCGAAAAAACCAGCACAACTTCATCAAGGGCAAATCCTGCCTGACCAGTCTTGTGCCTTTCTACGATGGAGTGGCTACATCAGTGGACAAGGGAAGAGCTACAGATGTCATCTATCTGAATTTCTGTAAAGCCTTTGACATGGTCCCCCACAACATCCTTCTCTCTAAATTGGAGAGATACAGATTTGATGGGTGGACTGTTCTGTGTAAGGCCAAGTGTAAGATCCTACACCTGGGACAGGGCAATCCACAGTTTCAATACAAGCTGGGAGATGATGTGACTGAGAACAGCCCTGCAGAGAAGGACTTGAGGGTGCTGGTTGATGAGAAGCTTAACACAGACCGGTAATGTGCGCTCGCAATCCAGGAGGCCAACCCTATCCTGCACTGCATCAACAGAAGCATTGCCAGCAGGTTGAGGGAGGTGATTCTGCCCCTCTGTTCCTCTCTTGTGAGATCCCACCTGGAGTGCTGCATCCTCCTCTGGAACCTCCAACATAAGAAGGACATGGATCTGTTAGAGCGAGTCCAGAGGAGGGCCACGAAGATGATCAGAGGGCCGGAACACCTCACCTACGAAGACAGGCTGAGAGAGTTGGGCTTGTTCAGCCTGGAGAAGAGAAAGCTCTGGGAAGACCTTGTAGCGGCCTTCCAATACCTGAATGGAGCCCACAGGAAAGCTTGGGAGGGGCTTTTTAGAAGGGCATGTAATAATAGGACAAGGGGGAATGGCTTTAAACTGGAAGGTGGGATTAGACATTAGGAGAAATTCTTCATGATGAGAGTGGTGAGACACTGGAACAGGCTGCCCAGGGAAACTGTAGATGCCCCATCCGTGGTTGTTTTCAAGGCCAGATTGGAGGGGCCCTTGAGAAGCCTGGTCTAGTGGGAGGTGTCCCTGCCTATGGCAGGGGGGTTGGAACTAGATGATCTTTAACGTCCCTTCCAACCCAAACCATTCTATGATTCTATGTTTCTTCTTTTGAAGGTACAGATAACACAACTACTTTCTTTTTTTCCTTATTGCTGCATACTATCTCTATGTCATCAAAAGTTCCTCCTATTCTGGCCCGTTCGCCTCATCAGTTCTTCAACAAATGTTTCCAAGTAACTTCCATTTTTATTTGTTTCCCACTACTAATTTCTGTTCCCTTCACATGGCACATCTTACTTAGATTACATTCTGTGACAAGATTCAGTGTTCTCAGTAAAATGAGCATATTGTTTGCCAAATGTCAACAATGATTTTGTCCTTTTCTTACACCTATGTCTAGTTAATTCTGACTTGGAGAATGAAATGTCACAGAATCATAGAAACACAGAATCATAGAATGTTTTAGGTTGGCCTTCTGGGCTGCCAGCACACATTGCTGGCTGATATCCACCTTTTTATCCATTATTACCCCCAAGTCCCTCTC
>KL275311.1:0-10316 GCA_000699545.1 Podiceps cristatus
TACCGTTTGGGGTTAAACCACGACACAGGGTCACCTGGAGCAGCTGCACAGGACGGTGTCCAGGCGGGTTTGGAACATCTCCAGGGGAGGAGATCCCGCACCTCTCTGGGCAGCCTGGGCCAGGGCTCTGCCACCCTCACAGGAAAGATTTTCCTCACATTCAGATGGAACTTTGTGTTCCAGTTTGTGCCTGTTGCCCCTTGTCCTGTTGCAGGGCACGATGGAAGAGAGTCTGACCCCATCCTCTTGACACCCACCCTTTAGATACTTATAAGCAGTCAAATCACATCTACTGTCACGGTCCTGGGCTAATAAAGAGTTCTAGGAATCAACTTCATGTCAGCAAAGGGGTATAGGAGCACATCTCCAGCGCTCCTGCCAAGCTGCATACTGATTTGAAAAAGTAGCTTTGCAACGTTAGTTAACGTCCACTACACAAATCTCCCTCTGCGACTTAGATATAGAGGGGGTCATGAGGCTTTAAGTGTAAAAGCAGGAAAAGCTGGAATTGCCTGTAGCATATCCTCCACTGATGAAAACCTGGATAAAACTGTGATCCCAACTTGGTGCTGCTGTCTGATTCTAAGGCAGGAAATCTGTTAAAAATTCCAAAGCAAAAAACAAACAACCCCCCACAGAACACACACACAAAAAAATAATCACAACAAAAACCCACCACCACACCAAAAAAAAACAACAAAAAACCCACACCAAAACCAAACAAAAACCCCAACCACCCCACCCCAAACAAAACCAAAGCCCTAATATTTCAAGTAGCTACCTAAATCTTCTTGTTTTAACTCCCAGATGAAAAAACTTTTGGCTGCAGATAAAAATACCTACCCTAACTTCAGTAATCCCAGAAAGGCCTTTACTGTTAAATTTATGCTTCAAACATTTCTGAGACACCGCTGCTGAACATAGCAAATAGATTTATGAATCTGTCATCCTGCATAAAGAAAAGATAAAGCTCCTCCAAGCCCACCGCTCCCTTTCATCCACCTGTTTTCCCTGTTCTCTCCAGAGCTCCATAACCAGGACCTTTTGGGTCTCCTCACCCATCTCCTGATCTGGAGGAAACTATGATCGCATGTAGCAGCTTCTCAACCCAATGCATATTCCATTCCCCCTTCCCTCCCCCAACTCTTCTATTCACTTGGGGAACTCTCCCATCATGAGCACATTGATCTACGCAAGAATCCTACTACATGCACAATGTAAATATATCAAAAAGTCGTGGTTAGAGGAGCTTTTTTTCACTTCCTCACATGACCCGAGGGAGACATTTTTCCTGCAGATGAGGCTGAGGGTATGTTACTACACACTGCCAACGTAGGCTCCTGGAACCCTCTTGTGTTTTCTTCCATTGCTATTTAAAGCAGCTGTTGCAGTCTTTTTAATCTGTGTATTGGTGGAAATGCCCTTCTGTCATTGCCCACTCCAACATCTCCCACTGACAGAAAACATCCTTCCCTGAGCACAAAGCAATGTGATGTTCCTCCTCCTCTTCACGCACGCACGTGTGCATGCACCTCCCACAGAAATGCATTAAGCATTTGTATTTCAACCTGGGTCTTGGTCAAGCTGTGCTAGAAAATGATCGAGCAGGTGGACATCTCTCAATAGCTGTATTAGTTATTGCAAGCGACATCTCTTTAAATTCATGTAGCTGACCAGGCAGAAGGCTTTGTATAGTTAATTAGTAAGGCACACAGGTATTCAAAGATGATCTGTGTGGGACACAAAAGCTTGTCAAGGATCCCAGAGCTTACCCACAGCACTATTACAGAAAAGAGAAAAGAAACCAGCTTTGGAATTATCACAGAAGATATTTAAATGCCTCAGTCTAGCTTCTTAAATATAACCTATTAAAGAATTTACTATGTTCTACTATAGCTCCATGGCTGATATAGCAGTAAAATCTGTGTATAAAACCTTATACCTGCATGAGGGTGTGTACTTAGGTGAGACCAGAGTGCACTAAGTAAGCATGACAGCTAGGGCTTCCCTGTAATTGCAAGGGGCCATTGGTGAAGCTATGTGACTACAGTAACACCAGGAAATCCTCCTGGTACAAAAAGGACTTGCCCTCTTTTATTTACAGCATTTTATTCAGTGCAAGTTGTAGCAATTTCTGAAGCAACATTTTTGATTTTGCCCAGCCGCATTGCCACAGGACCTCCACGACCCAGGCTACGGTAGCAGGACAGTGATGCACGCTCCTGAACGACACACCCACGTCACCAAAACCTGAATTCAGCCCAGGCTTAAGAGACAGGACGGCTCTGTTCCCAATCCTGACACTACATCACCATTTAACCTTGGGTAAGTTATTTGATCATGCAGAATTTCAGAGCCTGCATTAGCCTAATGAAGATAATAACAATAATCATATGTGTCACAGATACAGTAGGGCTTGGTTATTATGTTCTTATGAAGTGCTTAGAAGAGCCCCAGATGAAAGGGAAATTAGGAGACGGAAGATTAATTAAAGACATGTGCATCCCAAATAAAAAACAGAGAGGAACACTTTTGTTGTTGCTGTTATTAGCAGTGAGAGTCTCTCTGATTTTATTCCTCTGTTGGTAAAAGCAGACCCATTTTAACCACTTTCCGTGTTCAAACTTTATTTGTAGATTGTGGGTAAGTGATAAAGGCTGCTGAGCCTCTGACACTGCAAACAAAGGCATTTGATCAAAGGTCTGATTTCACAGTAACTGGCGTCTGTGATATGACAAAGCTGACAGGCCTGCCTCTGTTTTAACTGTTGCAAGGCAAAACAAGGAATCAAAAATTGACTGACGCTCCGAAGGAACGATGAGGATTGAGGAAAAGGAAACATTTCCTGTGGGTAAATACACCACAGCGAGCATAGTCACTAGTGAGAAATGTAACAATGAAATCACATTAAATTCCCAAGTGCTTGTTAATAACAGACCTGATCAAACAGAAGCATCTTTTCCATAGCGTGTTTTACCTAGAAAGCACTAAGCACTTACCATCTAGGTCAGTATCACTCATTACCTATTTTAAACACGGGGAAAGGGACAGTGAGAGATGCAGCGATAGATCTGAGCTCACATGTAACTGAGCAGTAGAGCCCAGAAAGAGACTCAAGCTCCCAACTTTTTTCCCCAAGCCTCGGCCTGGACTGCTGTCCACCAGAGCTGGCTTCCTCCTCTGCCGACGATGAGCCGTAGTTCTTCGGGCAGCGTGCTAGGAGTGTTAGATGCTGTACTTCAATTCAACAGCATCCAGCCACAAATACAGTTCTAACGCTGAAGTTCACTGTGTGAATTTCAAAGTGATACCGAATCCCCTGAATTATCCCTCAGGGCATCAGGCAATGAATTTCTTAAAAAATAGGAGTATAGGAACCTGGGAAAAAAATAATTGCACATTCTTTCCAGGACATAGAAAAACCTTTCCTTCACCTTGCTCAGAAAATTTTCTGTTTTTTAAAAATTAGGGTGGTATTAAGCCCTTCATTTCTTAAGAGTCTTTGTTATAAAACTGCTGTCAGCAACTCACCTACGCTTTAATTTGTGATAATTAACAACACAGTAGAAGAAAGAAAGGACATAGCCTCCACTCGTTTCAGGAGACACTGCAAAACAGCTAGCTAAAGAGGGAGTTTGGGTTTCCCCCCTTAACTATAAACAGTAAAAGGCTCTAATTTGTAAAGCTTCTGCTCATGAAGTGCGCATAAATTCCTTAATGACAGGTGTACCTCAGAGTAAGGACAACTAATTACAAGATCAAGTGTTAACCACAGCACATAGCTCACAGAAGTCCACATCTTTTTCAAAGAACAGCTTAGCAAGGTCCCACAAGCCCATTCACAGCAAGTTGGTAGCAAAAAGTTATTTCCTAAAAGCAGAACTAGTGATCTCTGTTTTCCTATGGTTTTATGTCTTGAGAGAGCATTCTCCAAGCTTTTTCAGAGGTGGCAGATGTTCAAAATCTTTTTGCCTTTGTGGTTGCTTTCACATCTAATAAATGTTAAGCTCATGTTACAGGGACTCCCTCATTTCCCTGGCTCCAAATTTCTACGAAACCTCTAGCAGCACTGGATCTCTCAGAAGTCTTCCTTCTTCAAGCGTGGCCAAAATTGGCCAACTGATTAAAACGGTAAGGAGTGAGGGGAATAAAGAATAACCTAGAGAGACTGACTTACAAAACACCCTCCATTTAAAAGAAACTTGCTTCCATTGCAATTCATGTCTTCATTTAACGGAATTGCAGTAGTTCTTTATTTTGATCATAGTGGCCACATTTTATTCCAGAGTGACTTTCCTGTGTCAGAACAGCTATATGCATTACAGAGCTGAAGCCAGCCATAGTGGCCTTTCCTCTCTACGTAGAAGCAAATCAGCAGTATCACTCCACTGTACCTATAAACTGGGAAACCTATGCATCATCCCGTGTCAGTTACAATTCTCACTTCTGTTAGTCAACACTGTCAGTCTTCGAGTAAGATAAAACACCACACAACATTGGTGAAAAACAGACCTTGCAAAATTTCTTGCAATGATCTTTAATAACCTCAAGTTTCATAGCTGACCAATAAAACATCACTTTTGGTGACTGTTGGACAGTAACTCTCATGCCTTATCTCAGGATGTTTTCGTGTGAAGGGGAAAACCGTTAAATCTTCAGAGATCATCAAGATCGGACATAGGTGCTGCACATAAGGGACTATCACCAAAATAAAACAAACAGTATTTATCTTTCCCTCCCCACCCACGCCCTACTTTTGCACAGCAATATCTAACCAGCTGAAGAGATGGGGTCAGGAAGAAAATGCTTAGCCACGGAACTTGCATAGAACATAAAAGGCAGAGCTCTCTTTGATGAAACAGCCTGTTCAAGTCCTGTGAACATGCTTTCTCACCGAATAGAGAAGAAAAGATCCATTTTAAAATTAAAAGGCAAGCCAGTCCTCAATCTGAACAGAATTCCACGCTCTTTGGCCCTGCACTTCAGTCACTGGTATTAAAGGTGCTTCTTTGAGGACACATGTCAATCCTTTTCATCATTTATTCTTGATTTAGACATTGAGCAGAAAATAAAGCACCTTAGTTGTATGCCCTTGAGAATGCTGCATAATATAAGAGGGCATGAAATTAAAAAAAAAAAAAAAAAAGCAGTGTCAGTCTGAGGCAAAGGGGAAAAAAAAAAAAACGTCAATGCTATCCGATTACTGAAAGTAACTCACAAAAGTATTGCGAAGTGCCTGTGTGGTCAGTACATTTAAAGTAAATGAGGATTCAGGAAGTACTGCAAACTCTCAGCTCCAAAACCAGTGCAATCAGATAAAGCAATTCTCAAATAAAAGAAACTCCCTGTCCAGCATTCTGCTGTGGGGATAATACATGTTGCAGGTGAGAGCAGACTTAAGATCTTGCATAAACATGCCATGCCGAGAAGCCGTTATTCCTCCTGCTCATGACATTGACTGGAATTATGCTCGACTCCAAGTACCCGCACAGTGTGCAAGACACTCGCTGGGAAGCTGGGCTGTAGAGCACCTGCTGATCCCTGCGTATGTCAGTCCCTCAGTGCTGCACCAAGAGAAGTCTGGTCTGGGTGGAAGTGCAGGACACACCATAGTACAGATATAGCTCGCCACTCAGTATGTTTTCGCTATGTGGATGGTAGGTAAATCCACAAGGACCTGACATGATGGATACATGAGCTACCGTAGCACAAAGAACTTCACTTTCAAACAGGCAAATGCCATGCTAGTGAGGATGCTTTCAAGTCAGTCCAACAGCCAGGCGTGAATGCCACCCAAACCCCAGCAGATAGCTCTACGCAGGTCTGAACAGGCACACCAGGTCTTCCCAGGAGATACGCATTTTACCAAGGGAGCTGCAGCATTCCTCATCAATCTCCACACCGGAATGGTTTTCAGATGGGGTCCCAGAAGTCATTTACTCTGTAAGCTGTTCACCACAAGGTATTGGGGATGATAGAAATGAAAACAAGAGAAAATTAATCTTGTCATTAATTTAGAAAGATGCAATTCATGACTCGTAGCACGCTTGTATAAATAAATGTCATTGTGTAAATCTTATTTGTAATTATACTTCAAGTCAGAGACTTCTAAAGCCGCACTGAGAATATGGCATCCAATTGTCTAATTTATTGTTATTTTAAGCAGGTACTGTATGCCCAAATTCCCTTGGCAGATTGTATCTCAGCTTAAGTGTTTTGCTAGAGGTAATTTTCACATTTTCATGACAGCAGCAACGAGAGGAAAGAAATCAAACAAAAGAGAATTCCATCTATGTTGTCCAATTTCTTCAACTTGCCACAGAGAGAGGAACGCGATTTGTGCACAACTGCAAAGCTGTATGCGCACTGTGCTCGGCCTGGTTTGGCACTGAAGAGAAAGTGGAAGTGAGGAAAGACGAAATACAAGTGGTTTGGGAAAGGAAACAAACCAGTAGGCTTTCTTTACCTGCCATGCATTTCTGCTTTGTGCTACTCCTGCTCACTATACTAGCCACCTGCTCATTACAATAATGATTAATAAGGAACAGAAATTCGTAAGTAGATCACCTCGAAAGTCCTGTCCATATTTCTTCACCAGTCCCCTGCAGCCCTCAACCACAGACTTGAATTTCATGAAGATCAAAAATGTACAGAAAACTAGAAGTCACTGAGGGGAAAATCGTTTGTGCTAATGCATATATCAATCTGGAACACCAATCTGCCTAGGAAATTAGTCTTATTAACACCTCACTTGAAATACCCCAGGCAAGCTTAGAAGGCACCTGGTTATGCTCAAGGAAATTTTTGAGGAACTGTCACATAGCTGGTTGTTCTTGAAAAGTTGGACAGAGAAAAAATACAGTTGGAGAAGTGCCTATCACGTATCTACTGCATTTTAATATGTCTATCACAGTGTTGCATGAAATCTAAGACATGGAGCAAACACAGAACATTAGCAGCCTCCTAATATATACATCACTGCTAATAGCCAGAAGGATCACAGTCACCCATTTATTCACTATAGAAGCTGAGTTGGGAAAGTTACTAGCCGTCCTTTTTCAAGGCACTGTTTTAACCAAGAGAGATTTCTACATGAGAGTATAATCAAATCCTAAAATGTTGTATTTACTGGAACTAAGATATATACAGCCAGAAAAAATTGTTCCCTAAATCAGTTCAACTTTTTTTGTTTGTTTCACCTGCTTCTAGAATATCTGGACTGCTCCTCCCTCAATTAAGAAACTTGCCTTTCGTGACCTCAAATTACCATCCAATGGATTTGATTTTGGTTGGTCTCCTCATTTTGCTCTGACTTTGTGATGGAACTGACTCTGAGGAACAAGAACTGCTCCATGCAGGCTAAAATTGAACACAAATATAGCAGGTTTTTGTTCTCTGATCAGTAACATGATCAGCAGTTTGACTTTTATATGACCATTATTTAAAAATACAGACATAACCCTATCCAATCTTGAACTCACTTCAAATTTCTTTCTTTACCTAGCTGCAGTCCTATCAAGTATCTGCTACAGGTAAGAAAATACAACTTGGTATCTGAAATGGCAAAGACTGAGAAAAAATCTCTTACAATTACTTTTAAATGACCTGGAATTTCAGAGAACATTGTTAATTCATCTCCTTGTAGGTGGGGCCACAAACTGCTGTTCCCTATTCTTCTGATGCTCTAAAGGCCCAGAGGATGACTACAGATATTCAGGGACAACAGAAGACATCAGATGTCAGAAAATGTAGGTATTAGAAATTACAAAGACATTTGTCAAATGCAGACATACTCCATCCTACTCCTACCTCTTTTTCATGTAATTTCCTAGTTTATATTGTTATTAGTGCCACTTTTGGGAGGGTGAGGAGAAAGAAAATATTCACCTCAGGTACACCACCCTAGGATACTGCAAAAAGAAAAGACCACATAAGCCATCTATAGACATAAGGATCCTGCTGTGTGCTGGAGGCATAATACATCGCCATTCAGCTAAATTGTGCAATAGAGAAGTGAGGAAAAACTGCAAAAATTGCTTTGAAAACAAAAACAAAAAAGTGTTTTCCTGGAGCCATCATCAGGTTTGCTTGTCAGATCAGATGCCTTTTTTTTTGTGCTCTATTCAAATGCAAAGAAAATGCTTGAAGAAAATTGCTAGTTCTGATATTTACACCCTTCACATACACAGCTGGAGTGAGATTTCTGCCACGGTGGAGCAACAGCATCAAGAAAATAGGCTAAACCTAATGGCAGTCATACTGCAAGAACTATTTAAACATATATGCAGAAGATTCCTTGATTCCCTACTACGTACTCTCTAATAAAACTTATGCTTATATAATTTTTAAGTACTTATTTAGCAAGTTTTAGGGAAATGGGCCATTTCAGGGTAAAGATTATGATCTTGGACGTAGGACTGAAGGAAGGAGGTTAATAAAGCTAGATGGAGCCATGAGAAACCTTCTTCCCACTTCAGCAAGGAAAGCAGAAGCTTCACAGAAGCTCCGCAGAAGGCAAATCTTTTTGGAGTCACCAGCAGACATTCATCTTATTTTAGCTTCCCATCTGAGAATGGCAAACACTCTGCCTCATGCTCCAGCTTTTTAAAGAGACACTTACAGAATCAGTCCTAACTTTTTAAGAAGTAGGATTTAAGAACTGCCATCTCCTCTGAGTTTGTTTACCCTTGCGATACTTGGCACTCTCCTTAAAACAGCTGTTACTGCAGTTACTGGAATCTTTCAAGACTAAACTCTTCAAAACCTCATGGCTGTGGCACAAAATCCGCAAAACAGAAAAAAACAGAATATAACTCAATCACACCCCAAATTACTTATTTCTAAGTTTGATGGCAAACTTGAAAGGCCTGGTCATTATTGTGGCAATTAATATCTGCAAAGTATAAGCGCCCATCAGACAATACCACCCCTTTTATTTATTTTTTGCAAACAGAACAATGATGATGCCTAACACAAAAAGCTTGCTCTGACATAAGACAAGGCCATAGGTTAACAGAGACAGAAATGAAAGGAGAATGCAAGAAAACAATGCATCATTTCTGTCACTCTGACAAGTATCCTGAGCAACTCAGTGCCCTCTTTTTCATATAACTGCTGTGAAATAAGCCCTGCTTCTGTAAAGCTAGAAGTAAATAAAATCCTCTGCCTTTTGCTTTGCTACCAAAATACTCCTGTGGCCTGTTAAAGGACAAATTATTTGTCTGGGGTTTTAGACGCACAAAACTGTAATGGTTTTATCTTTCTTATCTGATTAGCGCAGTGTATCCCAGTACCTTGCTTGTTCCCACCTGTCTGCCCTGACCCGCTTGCTGCCACTCCCCAAGTCACTTGCCAAAGCAACTGCTTGTGTGGCCCTGGCTGCAGTCACAGGGGGGGCAAAAGCACCTGAAAGGGGAAAGGGAACCTGTGGTTTTGGTTTACTTTCTCCTCCCTGTAGAAAACAATAACTCGTTTGCCTTATAAGACAAAATTAACAATGTTGCTACCTACAAATATTCAAGTAACCCTTCAGAAATGACCAAGCACATCTTATTTCAGCAGAAGCATGTCCTAATCTTCGCCTCCATTGCTCCAGCTAGATGCAACCTAGTTCCAGAGCCTCCTAAAATGCTTTGCGTTGCATCAATTTCCTCTCCAAGTCCTTCATATTAATTGATGTGCTCTGAATTACATAATCAATTTCTGCCAAACGACAGGTATTTAAATACCATCCATCTTCATATTTTTACTTAAAAACCTTTACCCTCCTCCCTTTCGTGCACACTCTCTCAGCATAACGCAGGGAAAGCTTCATGTTTCAATACACACTAACATCAGCTGCAAACAAGAGGTGTGAAAGGAAATTAGGTATGCAAGTCAACTCATTCACAAATTAACAGCCTATTCATTTGCAGGAGCACGGTTCTTTGCCACACTGGAAAGCGCTTGCCAAACAAGAGGCAGCTAGGGGAGCATCAGTGTTTTCCTAGCAGCTTGAAAACAACTGGAGCAGGTAGATGAAAAGATGCCTCTGTTTCTCTGAGAAGCCATTTCAGGATCAAGCTCTTCCAGTTGCTGTTCTCAGTTTCCAAATGCAAGGCAGACATCAGCATCATCACCAATATCAGGATATTAATACAGGATATTATTATTACAGGACCACTGTATTGATTTTCTGAGGAGTTCTCGCACGCTAGTCAGCCTTGCTACACGAAGTGGGAAAGCAGGGCTAGAGGCTGTGCCCAGCTATCCCGGGGCACACAGCAGCTCTGCAGTACGGTCACTCTGTAAGATGGGCCACCTGCATTTTTCCTGTG
>KL275311.1:12861-26395 GCA_000699545.1 Podiceps cristatus
TGACTCGTGTTCATCTACATGTCAATAGACTGAACTGTGTAAAAACAGAACAAGAACCAAGCCAATTTCCACCCCTCTCCACCCAACAGCAATAAAATTGCATAACAGCATCTTTTAAAACATGCCTGTTCATTTTGATAATTACTCTAACAGTCCATCTAAGCATGGCCTCTCAGCCCCCATGTCCAAAGGGGAAACCAAAACCTGAAGGAGGAGGAGGAGGAAACGGTTCATCAGCTGAATACAATGTTCAGAAATGTGAGGTGAACATTCCTCACCAAAGTAAGATGAATGTTCCCACACGAGCACAAAGAAAGGGTTCATATTTCATATATTTTCCATTGTTTGAGCTTTCTTGTACATAAGTAACCGCATTTAGCAATCAGCAACGAGAGACACTGAGCAGCTAGAGAGAGAACGTTTTGAACAGTGCATCAGCAGAAGCAACAAGGCAGGCTGCACCCTTCCCAGCTCTACCAACGTTCTCCAGTCCTGACACAGACATCCGCCCTTCCATGGGTCCAGTTACCTCTGTAACACCCACCAGTGAGGTGTGCAACGCCCACTGCCCAAACGAAAACATCTCATGTAAATTACCCACAATGAGGGGGCTGAAGCAACGAACCCCAAAGGAAACCAAATGCCACTGTTCACTGCTACCTCTGAGGAGGGCTCTTAGAAAGCTCCACTGCACAATGCTGGCTCAATGATTTTAAATGAGAGAGTGGATACAAAGTCTGAGTGGAATCAAATGATTTTTGATTGAAACAAGTGAATACTTTGAAGTGAAAGATATTTAAATGTGATAGCATCATGACAAAGAAATACCCTGTAGGTACTGATAGAGACAGTGGTTTCAAAGTTCCACACTGAAAAAGTGTTGGTCTGGCTCCAAGCAGTTCATCAGACAGTGAAAAGCGTGAGGGAAGAACTTGTGCAGAGCAGGCAAGTCTGACAGGCCAGTGCCCATTTCACACTCGCGTGCTGCTGCACCTTGCTCCTACTCAAAGTGCAGCTGCTAAGGCAGGTAAGCCAGGCACCAGGGTCCTGCACGAGGAAAAGACAGCAGCCCCGTACCCCAGCGAAGGCACGATGCCCAGAGGGTCTGAATAGAAACAGCAAGAGAGACTTTACCAACCTACAACGTGTTTCAAATAGAAGCCTGCAGTGTTCCACAAGTGACCGCCACTGCCTTGAATGACCCAGCATCCTTGCACAGTTATCACTTCACACCAATTGCTGGCGATTTGGGTTGCTGCCTTTCTTTATGTATTTAACAGCAACCTCATAACACTGCCCTTTCTTGCTTTCATTACATGCCCTGAAAGCACTCTTCAACTGGACCCTGTAAAAATATAATGCAGAGTGTTTATGGACAAAGACAAGCTTTAGAAGACTAGCAAGGAATTAAGTGTCCTTAAAACTAGTAATTGAGATAGAAGGAACAGGGAACACTTATCAGCACAGGCTGCTGGCACACAAGGTCATAGCAGCAGCCAGCAATGGCAGGTGCAAATGATGAAATCTGTGTGCAAATTCTAGAGGGACAGCTTTCTAACAGAGGAGCTCTTCTCCACTGGGGCTGGTGCCACTGTTTACTTCGATTACACACAAGTGAGAGCCTGGGGGAGGGAGAGAAGGAAAAGAAAGAGCGAGGACCTTCTAAGCACCCATACTGAACTCAAAGGGCGCGTGCAGCTGCAGCCTCGGCAGCAGGGGTACCGAACAGTGGTCCAGAGCAAAATTACAGGGGGATCAGGCAGCCAACATGGCACGATCGTTCGGTAGACAAGAAATTACTTGCTTTCCTCTCAGCAAACCACATGCCACATAGTAATTTTGACTGGAAAGATACTATCACAGATTTAAAGGGAAACTGATCTGTTAAAAGAAATACAGCAGAGAACAGGAGAGTCTGGAGCCACTGTGTGAACACAACACGCACGCAGACTGACACTTCATCCAGAGCACTTGCAGGTGCTACACTCTTCCAGCTTAATACCAAGTCTTTTACTACCTGGCTTTTTAAGAGCTGCCAAGAGGCTCTTTTCTAATCCTAACTTGAGACCTAAAAGCACTCAAAGTGTGCTCTTGCTTCCCTCTAGCCCTGAAAAGAATCACCCTGGGACTGTTTCTTTAAAAGACAGAACAATTCAGTCTCTATTCCATCCTTGGTTAAAAGGGAAAAAAAACCCAAAACAAAAAAAACACACCAGAGTCTAGAATCAGGTCCTCCAGACTAAGCCCAAGAATATTACTAAAGAAGAAAATTGCTCTTGTTGAGATATTTAGGTACAATTTTTTTTTTTTTTAAACCTACCTTAAAATTGTCATGACACTACCTACTGGAGTCTAAATTATACTTTCAAAATTATATGTATTAATATCTAAAGTGGGTAATTATAAAGGAGCAGATCTATTTTAGAAACACCATACTTATAAACCTATTTCTTTAAAATAGAAACTTTCTGCAGGACTGCAAGATCTATATTTTAGGTCTCCTGTCTTTACAACTCAATACTAGCACAGGCAACTGGAGCCCACGCATTCAAATGAAAGCTCCCAACAGCGGTGATCTATATTATGTCAATGGCACTGATTTAAAAAAAAAAAAAAAAAAAAAAAGTAGCAAACCTTACTCCTGCAGAACAAAAGAAACCCCTGAAAACAGTGGAAAAACTGTGCTAATAAAATTTTCATCTTACCAGATTCCTTCACTAAAGCCAAACTCATTCAATCAAAAAGTTTTACGTATTTGTTTCAATCTACCAAGTGAAGCGCTGAAAAATATCGGTTTTGCCAGCCAAAAGTGTAATTAACGAAATTTACAAACAGCTTCATTATCAGATCAGTGAATTAAATCCACTAACTGGGGATGTCCGCAGCACGACTCATCCTGCCTTTTGTTTTCTGGCAGTCGCTGCACAGAGACCAGAGGCTGAGTGCCCACGACCACCCAGACAGACCAAACTCTCCCACTGCTGGGCTTGCTCTGTATACATAAACCTCTTGCTACAAGTAGCAATTGTATAGGAAATCTCTCCCACTCAGAATTGAAGCAGTTTGTACTTCAGTTGCTCAAGTCTTTGAGTGAATAAAACCAAAGATCGTCAGTCCAGTAATCGCTAAATGGTGATGAACATATTTCCTATTCACATAGAAAGTGTAAAGGGATGGTATAACAGAGCTTGATTAAACATTTAAATCAAGAAGGTTAAATCCTGATTCAGGTTGTATTGCACGTGCTTATAGACAGAAACCTCTAACCAGCCACTCACATCACTTGTGTTTTTATTCAAACATTAGCTCTACTGCTAATTTATTCTTGTTAAGCGGCTTTCAGCAATGCAAGTGATTTAAATGTACATTTGTGAGGCAAATGTAAGCTTGCAGTGATGTACAGAGTTTGACGTTTATACCATTAAGTACTTTTGAACATAATATGACTACAGAAGCATTACTAATTTTGAGTCACTTCCAAACGAGAAAAAGAAATTTAACAAGAACAATGAAGTGCAGAGCAAAAGTGATTTACCTCCCTCTTCTTCAGCTACTGTTGCAATCCCTCTCAATCTACGGTCCAAAAACCTGATCATTTTGGTATCTTTGTAATAACTTAAGGTACACCCACTGCACCTTGAATTGCTGCCAAAAATGTGCCTTAATATCACATGCATCTTAGCACATCGTTAATGACAAAGGTAATTTTAACCCTATTTGGAAAAGTGTTTTAGCTTCTAAGAGCTTGACTGAAGCACGGCGTGAAAGAACCACCACCTCTGGAAAGGCACTATGCAGTGACTCAACAAATGTGTTTTCGCTAGAAAAGGCTCCAAGAAGCACAGCTGTTCTCCCTGCACCGAGTCTGTAACTTTTGAGACGTACAGGTTTAGAAAGATGCCCCACTTCTTCAGTGCCTCTAACCCCAGTGATTTCAGAGTATGACTCAAAACTTACTTGAGTAGTGAAAGGTCTACTCAATTTCATGGGTGTCAAAGCACATATAAAACAGTGCACTAGCTCCCAAAACTGGTCATACATCTAAGCTTACACATTAACCGTGAGCAATACCCATTTAGGCCAAGCTGGAATTTGCCAAAATGGAAGAGGTGCAGATTACGATGTCCTAAATACATGTTTTATGAAAGAAATAGCAAATGACTAAATTTTAGCAGTTCTACCAAGATCCTGCTATAATGAAATAGGCAAGAAAAGCAAACTCATTAGTTTTATTGCTTTTTTGTCACTTCAGTACAGTTTGAAGTACACCACAGAGCCATCAAACACAGAGCAATACGTGCTAGAGAAGCATTACAGACTGCTCATGAGCATCCAGCACCTGCATACATATAAAAAGTAGATTAAATGAACACCAAAGTAAATAAAATAAAGTTGGCTACTCTCTCAACAGCTAAGAAATGCTGTTGGGGAGAAAGGCAGGGAGGAAAGGGCAGAAGATAACACTCACTACATAGAGTACTAGTGGGTGAGTGCCCAACCTTTGGCCAGAATTAGCACCCAACAACGTCATGTTCTGACCAGTGACTCAAAGTTTTTCATTAAGGATTGCGTTAATTGTTTATGCAGTCTGTACACAAGCACCAATGAACAAAACCACCAGGATTCCTCAAAAAAATGCAAAAACAAAACAGACTCATCATCGAATACTATCACATTACATTGCCTTTTGTCCCCCCCTTCTCTTCCCCATCAGAGAAGGGACTAACACATTGAAGATGGAGCTGATCAGGAACTGTCAGTTTTAATCAGAGCATTGTAGCTGTCACTCATCAGCAGCCCTTGGGTATTTTTTTTACTGAATATTATAAAAGATTGTTATCCTGAAAGTTAGTCAGCATTTCTGGCTGCTAGACAGAAATAACAAGAGTATTATAAATGTCTTAACATTAGTATAGCTGCAGCATTATTTGAGCTCTGATAGCTTAACGCACAAACACATGCAATGACCACTCTTTATGAAGCACACTGGTGCATTAGAAATCATTCTTCCTTATTGCAGAGTTTGTTTCCTAACTTACAGAGTCAGCATTTATTAATAATGTTGTAATTCTATATTAATTATTATTTAGCACCAGCAGTATGCCTGGAACTGCACAAAATTAGTCCCTGCCCCAAAGTGCTTAAGCAGCCCTGATTCAGTGTCCCATAACCAACATTTCATACACCAACCTGCTCGATTACCAAAGCCTGGATAGCTGACCTGAATTATTTAACTCCTGCTGCTCAGGAGAGCCAAGACATAGTGGTTCTAGCTGGGATAAAGTTTACATGCACAGGCCTGTTGGGAGAAAACCACCCAACACTAAAGGCAAGGAAAACTGAGAATCCGGTATCTTACGGGGAAGGAAAAAAAATATAAAAATAAAAAAACCTGTCAGTCTCACGTATTCAAATGGAAAGTCTCCCTGAAGAGGTAAACAGCAAGAGCACACAGTGATTTGCGAACTTCCCAAACTACACACCTGGTAGCAAAACAATGCGAAAGCAACTGTATATGCCAGCATAAATGCAAAATGTCCAAGGTCATCACCATAACACAGGCACAAATCCTGAAATACAGAGGTGAGGGCCAGAAATAAGGGAGTCAACAACAGGGCAAGACCCTCCCTTCAGATCTGCACTGCTTTCCCAGCACACTCCCAAAGGATCACTTCTCTGAAATGAGAATATGCAGAGAGAGCAGATCATCAAATCACAGGACAGCCATATGAATCAAAGTTCACCTTCGGGGAGGTTTAATTCAAGCCCTGCAGGCTTCACACAGACACAAGTCCTGTCGACTCCGTCACTTCACCCACTCTTGTTGTTTTCCATGTTGCCAAGAACACAGGGCTCATGTTCTAAGACAATAATGACATGTTTCTAATACAAATAAAGAAAATGGGAAGCTATGAAACAAATAATTAACTGTGTTCTGTTATTTACATAATTATTGGCAGAAGCCTGAAGGAGGAGTAAAATGGATTACTGCAGTTTTGGTTCAATGCAGCCTTAAAATAAAAAAACACCATCACATGCCAAGGCTGAAAGGATTTTCATTCCAGCATGTGGTTCTCATTCTGCCAGCCAAGCTCCAAGCTGCTTCTGCAGCTATTTTCTGTATAACCCTGATCTTTTCCCTCTGCTGTTCTGTTCAGCCACTGCAGTTGCTGGCCACCAGCAGAAACATAGGAAAGGTATTTTAGAAAAAACAAAACCAAACCAAAACCAAACACAAACGAACAAAACCCCAAAAAACCCAACCTGTAGTAGATAATATTGTTTACCAACAACATAATCCTTGTATGTTCATATTGCTGAAGCCCAAATTTAGGTCTGGCAATGCATAAAGCTCACTTCCTTCCTTCCTCCTCCCCCCGTCCCCCCCCCGTATTTCCCTTCTCTTCATCTGAAATTGCTTTGTGATTTCAGTTGTGGTAGAAGATCGACAGTTCTGGAGAAGGATGATTGATATTTATTCCCTCAAAAACAGAAGTACAGGATAGGTGGGAGCAGCTCATTGGTCTCACGACATGCTTCATTGCTGTTTAGAAGGATCAGCCTGACAGAAGAACTCAAAGCCCTACTCTGCCATTTTACATATTGAGAGATAACGTGGTGGTTCCCAGTCACGTCTTGTGTGGAGGCTTTCATGAAACCCATCGCATCACAAAGAGTGTAAAGAGACCACCACAGGGTCCTGAACAGCTCATCCAAGAGCTTTCCAAAAGAAACCTTCAGCCACTCCTGACTGGCAATAGTTCCAAAGCAATGACCTCAAAAATGAAGGATTCTATATCCCTTTAGTCATCCAGGATCCCTTACATTCTCACTTTCCTGATTATTTATACTGCCATAAAATCAGAAGCACGGAAATGAGTGTTCCCTCCCTTTCACTTCCTTTCCCTGCAACACTGCAGAAATAAACTGGATTATGTAAAACAGAAACACCCACAAAATAACAATGAAAACAGATGTGTCAAAAAAAAAAAAAAAAGAAAAAAATGTGTATGAGATGCCTACTGTGCATGCCAATTCTCAGTAAAGTACTCATCCAGTCTATGAATAGCATGGTGAACTATTTTAATAGTACAAAACTCAAAGGGAGGTTCTATTAGTTAGAGCTCAGAACTAAGGGTTTGTTTTGATTTTTAAATTTTATTTTGCCCGCACCTGTCTCAGATTTGCTTCTTGACTTTCAGACCAAGAATTTCAGATGACTGCACCAAAAATGCAATTTTCAAGAGAGGTCCATGTCAAGTTCAGTACCCAAATTTCTCTGGAAACCACCAGAGGTTGTTCACCTCACTTACACGCCTCTGGGCTCTGAGCCCAAGCCCATTTTGCCCAACTCCCATGGTCCCTTAGGCACTTCACAGATCCTTCGCAGAACTTGTTTTGAACATATGTTGTTTTTATTTTTTTTTCCTAAAACACTCACCACCTTACATCCACAGCACCAATTTCCAGAAAACGCTCTCAACCAGCATAAGGGTGGCATCCTCCATCATCCATTTCTAGCAGACTTCTTCATGCTTCCTCCTGTGATGCTCATCATGTTTTGTAGATGCTGCCTGGAAACACTTGCTGGAAGCTACCGTTGTCATCCCCAAAATCCCTCCTCACTCTTTGGCTATGCTATCTACCACATAAGTCGTATCTGCTAACCTCTAGGGCCCCTTACACTAACCAATACTGTGTCCTGTCTCCTTCGGGCTCTCCCATTCGTGGCCTACAAGCTCTCCGATACCTCTTGATATACATGGGTACCTTGGGTGATTCAGTAGAAGCTGCACGATGTCCTAGTCTTAGTACACATCAAGCAATGATGATGCAAACGAGCAACTCAGCAAGAGTTCTGATCTCTCAATTTCCTGATTTCGATATGTAAAATAAAATTATGGTTTCCCATTGAATTTCCTGAATAGATACCACGAGTCTTCAACAGTTATAAGGAACCTCAAGACCTTTACAAACCTTATTTGATTCAAGTGACACATTATAACATCACCTTTCAATCATAAGTTCCTCAGCACTTGAAAGCCCCAGAGCAGCTATGGGATTTCACATTAGGGGAAAATCACCAGCTTTTAACGCCTATTGAACTTAGTAGCCCACCGAGCTATTTAATGGGCAGCTTATTTGCTTCTGGTGTATTTGCTTCTACCAGAAGCAATAAAGAATAAATATATAAAAAATAAGAGCAACTAAAACCAATTTGTTTGATGGAATTTAACCCTATTACAGCTCAGCATGGTACTTGAAAAGTCCTGAAGGAATGACTACAGAATTCCCACACTTTTGACCAGAGAAGCTTTTCCACACAGCTTCTGATATCGACAGTCTTGGAGATCAAGGGACTAGTAAGATCATCACATTACTCTTAAGAACACACTCAATATTTATGAGGATCTTAACTCCATGTAATAAAGGCCATATTCACTGATGGTGATGACTTGGATGCTTTGGGGATAAAATTAATCAACATGCATGAAAGAGGATCTCAGAGTCAAACAGGAAAATCTGCACTTAATAACAACGATAGTTACTATCTGGCAAACCTACATCACAAGGAAGAAAAATACTATGATTAAACATAATAAGACTTCACTTGAAATGTAAAATACTCTGGAACAAATCCTGCCAACTCGTGTAGGAGCCGGCAAACAGGAAGCAGCTGACTATGCAATAAAGCCCATCGCACAGTGAAAACACAACATTAAGAGAACTAGATGCTACTACACAGTCTCTGTCATTGTGCTGCAGAGTGCTTTCTGTAGCTGCTTTTGAAGTACACGAGGTTCAGCTCTTCTAGCTTTGGCTCACAATGCAGTGCTTCTTGAGTTTTGAGCCAGTAACAGGTACTTATTGTCCAAGCAAAACATTGTCCAAACAAAAATTGTCCTTTTTCAAATTCTCACATGCATGAGCTAGTGGCACTGCTGGCTCACATGGCTTCTGTCAATATTCTTTTCCAATATTTTCCAACATTACACTCCTTCCACAGCTGAGTCCTAGGCTGAGATTAACTCAACAAGACAAAATAAATTAAGAGTTTGCATTGCCACTTAATAGTTTCTGTCCTGAAACTATAAGCACTGAGTATAGTCTTTTCACAATGGGGATAAGGGGCTCTCTTTATCCCATTATATATATGAGATCTCAGGCTGAACGAAGATAATTAAGTATGAAACCTGCTATGAGGTAATAT
The DNA here is from genome assembly GCA_000699545.1 of Podiceps cristatus. Classification (NCBI taxonomy): domain Eukaryota; kingdom Metazoa; phylum Chordata; class Aves; order Podicipediformes; family Podicipedidae; genus Podiceps; species Podiceps cristatus. The sequence continues at coordinate 22,073 of KL275311.1, forward strand.
ATTACTATCAAAGATGTGAGCTCACAAGAAAAAAAGGCAGGTTTGGCTTATACTCTTGAACATCTTTGCACTTGAGAGTTAGTGTTGAACCTTTCCTAACCCTTCAGTTATAGCTTGTACTACATACTTTTAAACTTGACTTTCAACTTTCAATAATGATTTGCATGCGTGTATCTTCAAAGAATGGTATTTGATTTGCAACTATGTGTTGTAATGAGAGGCTAATTAACACAAATATGGTTATTAGCAAGTTACAGACATTTACAGGACAAAAACACCAGACCAAAGCCTATGGTGTACTGTGTCACGGGGACAGAGAACCTCAAGGATGAACTAATACCAGCCAAGACTCTGCCACTAACTACATTACCACAGGCAAATCACCAACACTCTACAATTCTCTTTCCCCTCTGTAGTGGGATAGTAAGACTCATTTACTTTGCGGGGTAGTTCTTCAGCTTAATTAAATCATTACCTTTAAATTAAAGGCACTACAGAAATGCCAGGAAGTAGCGTCTGAATTAGAAGGTGGAGGTGACACCCTAATGAAGCAAGACTATTTTCATCGTCAACAGCAGGCGTAGTAAAAGGTCATCCATGGCATAATTGTGAAACCACATTCCAAGCTTCTGAAGGTAAGATGACTTTTCCCAAAACTTCATTAAGGAAGAAGGTATGTCCCAGCATCACCGGATGGCTGAAATGCTGTAGTTTCACAGGTAATCTACAATGGTTTCATTACTGCTAATTTTCCCTTTTCCTTGCTCTTTGCTTTCCTAATAGCAGCAAAATATCACAGCTCTTGAAAGAATGCTTTTTCCACAGGCAACTGTTTTCAGGATGATCAAAGATCTATTCAGAAAATTGCAGAGGATCACTTCCCTTCGAGTCAGTAAAGTTCAGCAGAGAGTTTTCAATCTTTTTTTTTTTTTTTAGAAGAGCGACAGTAGAGGCACTCCCACTTTTTGTCTGAGACAGCTTCTCTCAAGTATCATCATATTTTAACATTCCCCATACACACTGGAAATTTCCAACTCTGGGTAAACATAAGGATATTACTGAAAGATACACTATTACGGAACAGGCTTTTTATTTCTAAAATATTGGAAGAAACTTACTCTTAAACAGTAAGAAGCAGGCCAGCCCTCAGTGGAGGCCCAGTTTCATCATGTATTCCCAAAAGAATTGCAACTTAGCGTCAGGTGTGAAACTGTGTATGTCATGTATCTCAGAAACTGCACTCGAGTTCTGTCACAGAACATCCCAGATACCAAAAGGCATATGCCATCCTCAATTCATTTAGCCTATACTGCAAAATCATTAAACCAAAATTAGGGAAACAAGCAGATACTTCCTTGATGGTTGAACCTGAAAAAAGATCACCCAAGAACAACTCGTTATACACAAGGTCTTTGCATCCAGAGTGTAAACACCTAGAAATACCACATTTGCTGTTTACTTTTTAGCAATGCAAAAGCATTTGCTTTTTACTTTTAAGAGCAAGGTGTACTATAGGAGAGGTCAGCCTAGAATTTTCTTCCCATTACATAAGATCTCATGTGTTGACTGGATGGATGTTACCAAGCTTCCATGTGGATATGTTAGAAAATAGCGGAAGAAACAATTGCAACAAAACTCCATATATGATCCTTTTTTCCCCTCTATTGACTAAAAATATACTAAATATTACTTAATGTTTGGACTTGGAGATCTTAAAGGTCTTTTCCAACCTAAACGATTCTATGATTCTATTCTATATACTGGTATATACTTATTTTATATACATATACACACACTAAATATAGACTTGCTTTTTTTTTTTATATATACTTGCATTTGTGACCAGGAAGACTAAAATGGTTGCAATCAAGTTTTCAAGTAAGATAGAAGATGTACTTGTAGTATTGTGCCCATAAACTGGATTCTCTGTTTGCTTATGTCCATCTGGCAGCTGCCTACTAATCACTTTTGAGTCCACTGACCTGCTTTTGACTAAATTTGACAGCAGGAAGAGGTCCCAAAGCTCCCAACACTTTCATTTTAAAAAAAAAAAAAAAATGGTTGGGTAGAGGAGACACTTTTATAAGACAAGAAAAGAAAGGTTAATGACAAAGGTCAATTCTTGTTTGACGTCAGAGAACCCACAGGAGGGATCACCCTAGAGACACAAATCCTCAGGAACCAGTTTCCATTGGTACTGCTGCTCTTCTAACACTTGTTTCAAATAGAGCTGGAACCAGAAATTAATTCTAGTTCTCACAACAGTTCACTGGCCTTAGGTAAATCATAACTTCTGATGCTACTTCCCCTGCCATAATGTGGCTAGCGCTAAACTCCCTTATTACATTGCTGCAACAATTCATATTTGAAACGTACTTTGAAGGTCTGAAGAGTTGTATTCACTAATTATTACCTGTCTTGAGACATGAGCTGAATATTCAAAGTGCTAGCTTGATTCATATGCAAATGCACATCACATAAGCATGTGGTATGCACTAAGACTCAAAATATAAAAGCAAAGGTTGCTTTTAGAGAAGACTTTATACACATTTTTATTACCACAACTCTTCTATTAGACTGGATTTAAATTAAGTTTTGGATTTGTTTTGGATTAGCACTTCATAAAACCCCAGTTTGAAAAAATAAATATCCATTGACAGAAGACAAAAAGATCATGCAAAATTTGATTCTGCCCCCAAAGGAAAGTCTGATGTTTGAGATCTTAAACCTTCGATATCAAGCTGAAAGCTAACAAAACTTCCACAGGGCAGTTACTAGGCTCTGCAAAACCAGAGCTTATCCTAGAAATACTGGCAGCACTACATCACAGTAGGCAGGCATTTTTATCCTCTGGTCAGGCACTTCCCAGCCTTCCCAAAAACGAGGATGCTTCTGCCTTCCTTTGCCAGAGCATCCCGTGCCTTCTCCTCTTGCTGGCAGAAAAATCAGATGACAAAGCTCTTGCTGGAAGTACTAGAGCAAACAGGTAAATAAGATAATGATTTTTAAAAAGAAAAGAAAGAAATAGATTGAGTGTGCATGAGGTGGGGATAGCTTCCCAAAAAAGAAACTTTCCATGCATTAAAGGAAAATGGTGCTTTGTGGTAAATCTCTCTACTAGAGGGATTCCTATTTGAGGGTGAGGGAGCAAACTATAATTTCCTTCAATAATAACAGATCAACCTTTTATCTTCAAGCTTCCTCCTGTAACATACTGACTACCACCGAAAGACTCAATACTTCCCAAGACTGGCCTTTACATTTCCTGAAGGAGCAAGCCCTGTCTAAAAATAAAAAAGACACAACAGTGTCAGTTAAGTTTTCCTTCTAATCCTCCCCACCTCCCTACCCCAGACAAAACAAAGGCAACCTGGCCAACTTATTCTGACAACAGTGACTAGATTTATGTCCCTTGCACCCTATTACTGCCCTACAAACATATATTATTTTAATGTAGTATAAACAAATATCTGATTTGTTTAACACCGCATTGAGTCCTAGTGATTAAAAGATGTATATGCATAGAGCAAAATTTATACATGCACAAACCCCTTTATAAGCTCTGAAGATAAAATTATCGGTATTGCCAAACACAGAATATGTATTATATTTTAATTACATGAGACAGTTGAATACCAACAAGCCTACTTCATTTCTAATTAGAAAAAGTTCAGTAATCATCATCTTCCCTGCTGTTATTGCCTGACAAGAATAAATGAGGAGTCCCCTCTAGGGACTATACAGTAAACACCCTAACACGCATTTGTTTCAGAGCTGAGCTGCCTAGTAGTAGTAATCACCGAGGCACACAGTGCCTTTCATGCAGGACAGCTGGTAAAATGCATCCGTTGGGGAGTGCGTGATTTTAAAGTGTTAACCTCAAAAAAAGAGACATTTTGCAAAGTGCAATGCAGCTGCCTTGCTGCTCCTTCTGCGCATCGCTCCAGCGCTATCCAGCCCAGAGAAACTATCGGGCTGCTCTGTTGTCACCTACTCGCGAGTTCTGCAGAGAAGGGACCCTCCTTGGCAAAGCCCTGAAGGACAGCCTGGTTTTTCAGGCTGGAGGGAGTCAGCAGAAACAAAGCAAAGGTGATCTGCTTCAGTGCGATTTTCACCCGCAGAAACTAAAGCGATCCAGCTCCTCTATTTCCCCTGTTTCACAGCAGACCGTATTTCTCTGACAGCAGCTGCACCTGTCACCCACAGCATTTACACTATTCATAAGATCAAGAACGCTTCTCCCATCAGCCCATAAAATCACATAAAGTATCCTCCGCCTTTGCCAGCGCTACCCGGCACCGGTCCTCTCCGAAAACAACCACC
>KL275314.1:9284-19903 GCA_000699545.1 Podiceps cristatus
ATATTGTCAACTCAAGCTAAGGCAGAAATTGCTGCAGTGAGAGAGGAGTTGGAAAGGGACCCAGCTTAGGATATTTCTCCCTGGTCCCACGCAGGTGGGAGATACCAGTCACCTCTTTAGGGGCACTGGGACCCCACCACTGTCATCTTCTTCCCTATGTGGGACTGGGGGGATGAGGAGGGAGCTCCAGGGCAAAGGCAGCTGCTGCTGGGGCCGGCTGGGGCAGCTGCGGGAGCAGCCACTGCCAGGGTTTTCGTTGGAGAGACTGCGCAGCCCAACAGGTCTTTCCAGCCTCGTGCCCAGATGGCTTGTCACTGTTCTCATGGTGTCTTTACCTCAGCTTTACTCCATGTCTGTCCTTTCGTGTGGCCCACAGTTCAGGTCCTTTCTCTCTTCTGGACTTAACTTTTTAAACGCGTCCTCTGGAAATAAGTGAACGTACGGTGGCATTTGGAGCAGATCATATTTAGCTGCCATGCTTGCAAGCCCAAAATAGTCGGTTGTGTAACGCGGGCACCTTGGTGTCCTCTAAGGAGAGGCCGAGGAAACAGGAGGTCTGCCTAGTGTGCCAAGGTGGAGCGTTCTATTTAATAACTATGATTAAAAAACCTTTAGCAATTCCTATGTGTTAAGAGACAGTGCATGGGGATGTTTTTCACATGCAGAATTTAAATATGTTCATAATAGTTAATTGTAAAGTGATGTCTGTGGAAGCTGATGGTGCTTTGTGGCAAATACTGGACAGTGAGTATTGCGCTTTGGTCAGAAGCATTCAGTTAATGTCACTGTACCTAGCAGCTCTTGAATTGATAGAAATTAAAATTGTATAAAATTTATTCAATTTGATTGAATTGTATTGGCTATCCTCGCTGCTATTTTGGTGTCAGGCTTCTGCCTACAATGGGTTATTTTGGTTGACATTTAATGAGAACTCTGACATCACCCATGGAGGGGGAGTGCGGCATTGGCATGCAGTCAGGGGCTCGCTGGAGGAGCAGCCATGGAGCCGTGTGTCGCAGTGCCCACCCTGCTTTTGCTGATGGGCTTTTCTTGATTCTGCAAATGACAGCAAAATCTTTGAGGTGATCTGTTTCATCCTCTGTGTGATAATTGTCCATAAGAGAAATGCTACCCTGCATTTTAATGATAAGCTTATGCTCCTTATTTGAGCCTTCCTGAAACTAGTCATCCTTGCTTCAGCCCCAGCTCTGCAACAGGTTCATCCTTGTCAACCAATTTTTAATTGCAGTTGAGCTTTAATTCCCATCTGTGCAAGTTCCAATATCTAAAGTTCCAGTTCTCCAGCTCCTCTTTGGAGGACTCTTTCACTGCATTTGTTTCAAACAGCATCTCCCCAGCATCTCAGACGAGTTTCATGCTTTTCAACTATATCAGATTTGGTGAAAATGTAAGATAAGTGCAGGTAAAATTGTGATGGTAGTAGTAAACCACATTTTCTTCTCCTGGGGTCCAGTCCTGCTCAGCCTGGCTTTCAGGCATCTCCACTGAGCAGCGGCGTGGCCATGAGTGAAGCCCCCTCCCCTTCCCACATTTATTTCCATGGTAACCCAGGAAAGGCATTCTGCAGCCTCAAAACTACTTTTGCTCTTTCATCATGCAAGCTGGCATTGTCAAGGGCTGAGTGTATTCCTACAGCTTTGAATGAATATTAAAAAAAAAAAAAAAAAAAAAAAAAAAAAAAAAGGCAAGAAAAAAAAAAGGCTGAATTTGGATGGGCGGTTGTTATTTGGGAGGCCCTACAGCAGGAAAGAACGGGCAACCTTCAAGTGACCTAGTGTCCGTACGTAGCTTAGTAAGGAAAAAACAGTCTTGCTTCATTAATTGATTAACTTGGAGGGTGGGGGTTATCAGAATTACCCGTCTGTGAAGCAAATGCAGCGATTTCCTGAAAGCACTTTGAGGTGGGGGGGAAAGGGGCAGATGGCTGGCCAGGCTGCGCTGGCGAGCCGCTGGTAAGCTTGCATGCTGTGATCTCTTGCAAATCTTGCTTTCTCATGGAGTCTTTAATGTCTTTTCAGGTATCGTTTAGAAAATGGTGTCTTCACAGATGCCTGCTCTTTGACTATGTTATGCATTTGCCTTTTATTGGTGTAAAAGTGGGGATATTTAGTGGCATTTGGCAATGCATGCTCTGTGTGAGCTATTTAGAAGCTGGTAGCAAAGCGTTTGCTGTGTTTCCTCTGTAATGAGCTGGATTGATTTTATGATCTGTATGGTGCATGCTTTCCAAAATCCGTATTTATGCAGCATTTGCTTGTAGATATTGAGAGGATTTTATTATATTTGAGCAGGCTAAGGCTATTTGATTGCTGTGTGTAGTAAGAGTAGCATGTGAAACTGGTAGTACTTGGTAAAAGAAAACCAATTGCTTGCAAATAGTATCTGCAAATGGAGAAGAATTAAATGGTGTTGTAAGTAATTATTTTAAAAATATCCTGAAAGCAGAAACCTGTCTGATACAAGCATGGTCAGAAATATTTCACATCTTGTATGATAAATGGATTGGACAGATTATTATTTTTTATTTTCTGCATATTTCTGTTTCCATGTTGTCTGAGTACATGAATCACAGTGCAGTAATAGTATTGATTAAAATATTTCAAGGGTGCTGTCTGATCAAAGGATTGGATTGCCATTTGATTGACTTGTGACAAGATGGCAGGATTTTTGTTTTTCCTTCCTTGCATTATTTGGTTGAGGAGGGGTAAAAAAAAAATGTAGCTTTCTTCTAAATGTGTCTGAAGTGCATAATGGCTGTGAAGTCACCATGACAACATGGGGATCTGGATCAGATTTTCCCTCCACCCCTTTTCTGTTTTGTTGTATTCTAAATATTTGTTATTTATGCGTTCTCTGAGGTGTTTGAGGGAGTATCTTACAGCTCCCATTGATACAGGACTTCTAGTGATATTCAGCTCTAAAGTAAATTATGTTTGCAGGGTTGTTTGCTTTGACTGAGCACAGTGCAATGTATATAATTTGCTGTACAACTAAGATGGGATCTAAACAAGGACATGAGCACTTGCAGCAGGAGTTAAGGGTCTACCTTTCCCGTGATTCTGGCATTGCAGCCCTGAAAACTTCTGCTGAGCTCTTGCATGGTCCTGAGGCTTGTTGTCGTGGAATTGCCGTGTGTGACGTGGAGCCTGGGGACTTCTGAAAGTTATGTATGAGCTAAAGTGTAAGAGCACCTTTGTTAGGTATGGCTGGAGTCTGGTTAGAGGTCGGAATGGGAAGAAGAGAGTCACTGTGGTCATGAAACAAACAGTTCTTCCACCCTTCTTTGCCGGGGGGTGCAAATGTCCCTCCCAGGTGGGAAGAGGGTGCAGTTTTTGGCAAGATGTGGTGCTAGCCATTCCTCCCCACTCGCTGGGACTTACTGAAGACGTGCTGCCCGGGGTGGAGCAAGATTTGTGTTCAGCTCCCCTCTTGGTCTGAGGCACTCAAATTTCACCACTCACAAATTCTTCCAGCCTGCCAAGGGTCAGACCGTACTGGCCACTTCAAGCTTTTCTGAAGCACAGGCACTGTTTAGAAGGGAGCGAAAGACTCAGTGGGTTAGAGAGGTTGTGCATGCAAGAAAGGCAGCAGCTGTAGCGCAGTGGTTAAGAGGGTTTGTTGGGGAGTGGTGGTGGGAGAGCATCTGGCTTATGGTCTCCAGCCCCACAGCTGCAGACATGTGCATGGGGTTAGATGCTTACTTTGTGGTTAGTGTTTTGGGGCGACCCAACCCAGGAATCTTCGAGGTGGGTATTTACCTTGGGGAGCAGACATCTTACCTGGAGAGATCTCCCCAGGGCTATCTGCTGCCTCCTCTCAGCAGGGTGTGTAGGATGGGAGGGAAGGTGTTTGTTTCATACTTGTAACAGCAACCTGTGTAATTTATAGTGATTTTAGTGGAATAATGAGGAGTAGTAGCTGTGGAGGTGACGTTTCAGTGCCAGCAGAGGAGGGTAGTTATATACTTCTAAGTTATTGGCATACTTCTGGACAGAAAAAAACCACTGTAATATGGATAAATGGAAGTAAAAATCACTGCAGATGTTGCTTGTGCCTTACCCTATGTAAACCTGGAGGAGAAGTGTAGTATCTGTGACATCTTCTGTGAACATATGGACTTACTTGTCCTTGTGGCAGTCATGAGCATGTTTTGGTATTGAGGCAATTAAAAAGCAAATACAATGTGACAGTGACTTTTGTCTTTGCCTTATTACCTTACCTGCTTGGCGCGAGAAAGTGAAGAACCGGAGGTTTTCCCCTCCATTCCCATCAAGCTGAAGTTTTGCTTGCTGCCACGTGAATAACATAATGACCTTTTTTTTTTTTTTTTTAAAAAAAAAAAAAAAAAAAAAAAAAGAAAAAGTTTTTTTTTTTAAGGGGGGGCCGTTTAACAGGAATTACCTAGAGCTGGGTAGGACTGTGTCTTGAAGAACCACCTGTGACACAGCCTATTTCCCCTTCTCCTTAATGTTCCCTGATGTTATCATTTCAAGTATAGCAACTGTGTAGAAAATCTAGGCCTTTGGAAATTCAGCTCAAGTATCTGAGAAAAAATTTTATTTAAGCCAGAGGCTCAAAACAATGAGATATATCAGTGATGCGAACAAGTAAGATCAAGAGTCTGATGGAGTTAGGTTATACAGGTTTTTGTGGTTACATACCTTGCTTTCAGGATGCTTAAAGTTAGGAAACATAACATAATTTTTGCTAGAGGCAAAAACTTGGAAGTCATGAATTTAGGAAGAGTTAAAAAACAAACCCAAACCCATCCTCAACCAAACCAAACCAAAACCTGTCATATTCCCAAGGTTTGAGCTAAGCTTGGTGCTGTAATGAAATTCAAGCCAAAAGAAATCCCTGTAGATGTATGAAGGACCAATAGGGATAGGATAAATGGGTAATGAAGGTGGCATTCCAGCATTCTTGGTATTTAAGGGTCCTGGAGACTGAAATTATGCTTTTTGCTCCAACTGATGTTAGCAGTAGTGCTTTAAAAACCCACCAACACTCACCTGATATCAAGGTGTGGGGTTTCTTTTGTTGTTGTTGCTGTTTTGTGGCTTTTTGTTTTGGGTTTTTTTTCCCTATTTATTTTTTTCAGATTTTAGATCAGGTATTGAGGCATGAGCGGGAAAGGAAAAACTTGGTTTCAGTCATCTCAAGTACAGAACAGTATCATTTGCAGTATCTTACTAGGAACAACCTGGTTTTGCTCTGTGAGAGACTGGCACTAGCTTGCAGTGTAATCCTTCTTGGTCTTTTCCTGGTACATGGGGAGTGCTGGCATATGGACTGCCATGAAGAACTGCATCCAAGGGCCATAATTTCTTTCCAACTTACAGACTCCCTCCCCATGACCCTTGCAAAATGAAGAATTCACCATCATGGATAAATTCACAGTTCATTGTTAAAATTGAATCCTGTTTTAATAGAGCTATTGTTCTTTGCCTCCCTCCCTCCCAAAAAGTTTCTATGTTTGCAAGTTCCATCAGGAAACCAAAATTGAGCATTTTCACTTAAGCATGGGATCAGTTGGAGTTTCATTTTCCCTATAAATGCAGATACGGGATTAAAAAAACCCTTGCCACAAAAATGACAGAGGTTTGGAAAAAACATTTCACTGAAAAAGCTAAAAGTCTCAACCTCTCTGATTATTGAAGACAAGCTGGTTTTAACTTGAATTAAATTTATTGAATGACTGGATAAAATGCTATGATCTAAGAAGGTGGGAAGATGAAACTGTGGTTATTTTACTTGCAAAGGTGTCTGTTTTTAAGAAGAAAGAAAAATATCAACTTTTGGATACTTTTTTTCAACACTTCTGATTCCCAGTGAAAGTATTTTGTTGCAGAACAAGGGGTTTCTATAGTTTTTTCCATACCATTAGACAAAGTAATTGAGACACAGTGCTTCTGCTTACTGGCCAGTTGCATTGCTGTAAACTGTATGATTCCCTGGGTTCTCCAGAGCATAGGACCAGTCAAAATAGCTGCCCTATCTCTTCTACCACAGTAGAAGACGTCTCAGAGCCCTGTTCCACTTTCTGCTGCCTGCGGTCTTGCTGGCTTCCACCCAAAGTGCAGCCCGCTTTCGCACCACTTCCCTGGGCATGGGATGAGCTGAATCAATTCAGAGTTGGGTCAATTTATTGACCTGACAAAAACCTTCTAACCAAGAATAATATCCTGTCTGTGGTTGAGGGAGCAGGGCGGGAGGACTGTTTCTTTTGGGGGAGCTTAAGTGTAGTGAAAAACTACACCATTAGTCCCACCATCTGTATCTTGCACCTATTTTAAATTCTGTCCTTTAGCACAGGATTTACCATTTCTTTCTGCTGTTGAATGTTTGTTCTGGCTTCTTAAAATGTCCTTTTTTGGAAACGTTTGCATGCAAAGCAGAATGAATGGCAATTGCTGTTGACTTGATATGCTAGCATGGAAATAGATAAGAGACAGAGAGTGAATGGAGCTCATGGGCTGATCCTGCATGGTGTTGAGTTTCCCTTCCAAAGGAGCTGCCCAGTGCTCTTGTGTTCCCTCTGAGCAGCCTGGATGGAGAAAAACAAAGGTGCTTCGGGCCTGGGCCCTTAAAGAGTTAAATGCACAGAAGTACTAATTGGTCAATATTTAGGTCATGGAGGACCTAAATGGAGAAAGAGTGAACATTACTGACATCTGGTGGGTTTTATGTTGGTAATAGAGGACTGGAGAATATCTTCCACCTAGTATTAACACTAGATTTTAAGTTTCTTAGTGTACTTTCTATTGTGTTTGTGTTCTTAGTTGCATTTCTGTGTTTCTGCAAGAGCTGAGGTGTGTGGTGGGTCTCTAAATGGGCTTTCTGGAACCATTGCTTGTGTCTTTCTTCATGTCCTACAGCCCTAGTTGGAGTTGAGTTTCTGATAATAGTAGATATTTTGAAAATTAAATACAATTAATTTGTCTTCTTTTTTTTGAGGCGGTGCTTACAAAATTCAGTGTCTTACTGACTTTGTGCAGGGGTCTGACCCATAAACTCTTCTCAACCATATGAGTAGCCCCGGCTTTGAAAACTGCAGGTGAGTGTTTGCATGGTACATGTCATTGTAGTTGTGTGAGCAGTCCCTGTGAAATCCATGGGACTACTCATGCATCTGGCCGTGTCCACATTCGGGCTTTAAAAGCTGTAATTTAGGATCCTGGATAAGGTCTGCAAGAGTTAGGTCTGGTCTGTTGTGTCCTCTCTCTGCTCTGGGCCGGACACATCCCAGAAGCTCGGTCTGGCTGTGCTTGCCTGCAGCTGTGCCTGTATGAAGCAGTTCTTCGTGGAGGCTTTCGTCGGAGCACAGCCATGCCAATGTGAGTGGAAAAGAAAAGAAGTCGGATCAGCGCAGAATTTGTAATAGTGTTGTGAGAAGGGCTGGGTGTCAGCAGTTTGGAGAAGAATCCACTGAGCAAAGCTTAATGAAAATGCTACGTTAATAGGACTTCTTTTCTTTTATGGTTAGTGTCTGTATTTATATGGGAAAAGTAGGTTGGGAATGAGTAAGGGACACCGATACACTTGCTGCTGTAGTAAAAAACTGGCCCTGTTTCCAAAAGGGTAAGATTTGAATTTGGAAATAGGTTTATTTCATGCCTGTGGTTGTGGTGCTAGAATTTGTAAATTGTCATTCAGTGAAAATAGCTCTCGGTAATTATTTTGTGATTTTTTTTTTTTCTTTCTTTCTTATCACTGGATTTGGTGTTTCTAATTAGTTTCTTGTCTGCTTCAGGAGAGGATTATCTCTATTTTGGAACGGATTGGATTTTTTGCTTGGCATTGTTGAGAATTGCTCAAACTACGTAATTATCATCAATAGGGAACAAAAAACAACTTTAGTATAGGTATAAGCCCTGAGTAGCCGCCACATCCTCTGCGCTTAGAAAGGTAACTAAAATGTCAGGGAAAGACAGGCAAACGTTCCCATTAATGTGGTATTTTCTCTTGGTTTCTTGTATTACTGGGGAAGTAGAATTACATGCTTTTTTAAACTTTAAAGTAAGAATAGTTAGCATATACTTTACTGTATACACAGTAACATTCATGCCTTCCTACTTTCATAAGAATTGTGTTTGGCAATGATTGTTAGCATGGATAGATCAGGGCAGGGGCATTGCTGGATAGATTAAATGGTGCCATCTTTGCAATTTAGAGAGACAAAATGTTCACAAAATTCAGATGTAGCTGTATCTAGTGCCCTTGAAATAAAGAGCTTTGTGAGAATGTCCGTAACCTTGATTTGAAAGATTGTTCTGTCTTTTACGTAAAAGTAAGTTATTTCTGCCATAGGCATTTTCTGAGCAGCAGTCTCTTGTGCCTGTTCTGAGCAGAGTATTCCGATAGCAATGTTTCATTAACTTTTTTTCTATTATTATTTTTAAAAAGTAGAAATAGAAGCTAACAATCCTGCGCCCTGAAGTGCTTCAGTTGACAGCTAAATTATCTAACTGATATATCCTCATTTATTCCTGCAGTTATACCATGTGATGTGTCCAAGGTACAGCAGTTTGGATGAATGTTCATTTTTATATTGAGGTAGGGTGAGAGAAGACTAAGAGAATATTTCAAAGTAGGGAAAACTCTGGGGTTTATTCTTCATCTGTACGTACTTGGAAATGGACTAAAGAGCTCTCTGAAATAATATGTGAATCTGTTTATTAAATTAACGTGAAATGGGTTTATTTCTAAGCCACTTAATTAAATCTAGGAGGACCTGCAAGTCTTTTGGGCTACGTGTTTGCTGCCAGTTTGAAGCATGCCCAGAGAGAAGGGATGAACTTGGAGGGTAGGGCAGCATCATGGTATGCTGGGTGGTTTGGGTCAGAGTGTCAGCAGGGAAGTGGTGGGGAGAAAGTGGTCTTTACCTTAAAGAAAAAAAAATAATTGAAAAAGGTCAGAAGTGTTGCATATCAGGAACTTTTTTTTTCTTTTTTTTTTACTACATTGTGCTGTCTCCATGGTGTTGCTCATGGTTTTAAGGAATTCTTCAGAGTAACTGACTGAGAACCTACATTTAAAGCAGGTAGTGTTTTCATCCTTGCATAATTTGTATTGTGTTTATGGATCAAACCCCACAGTTTGATGGAGAAAAAGATAGTTGTGCTGTGCAAATTAAGAGTCATCCTGCTAAAAAAAACAGCTGCCCTCCTATCCCTGTTCCCATGACCTACAGCAGTATAGAGCTTAGCTGAGGAAAGCAGAGGAAAGGAAAGTGAGAACCAAGAACACAAGTTTAACAAGACTTATCAACATGGTGTCAATGAGTTCAGCAGTGAGGCAAAAGGAAGACATTACATCTACTCATGGGAGGATAATTCCTCTGATGGATATGGACAGTCATTGCTACATGTAAAGTAGCTCCCAATAATACTGAAAATCATAATTGAGGGAAAAAATAGAAGCATATTCAATATGTGAAATACAGCAGGTGTGACCACAAGCTCTCTTTAAAGCAGAGGAAGCTTGCCATCAGCAAAAGGAGTATTGTCGACAAGACCTGCAGTAGTTGAACTGTTTTTTTCCACCAGCAGGGCTAGCTAGTAGTTATTACAGGGCTACTGGCCGCAAATTGCATGATTGTGCTAGCCCAAAACGGGTTCTGTGCTGCCAGATCTGCTGAGTTTATGGGTTAAAATTTTGATGAGGGAAGTCAAAGCACAGGCAGAATTCAGATGTATCTTTTGGGGAGATGAGTTAAAAATACCTTTGCCACAGGTTTACTTGTAATGATAATTAGACTGGTATGAGTGAATGCACTAATGATAGCCACCAGGATAGGTAGCTATCATTAAGGGTACCAGATTTCATATGTTTTCATTGAGCCCTGGATGATCCAGCTCCCTTCAAAATGCTTTTTCCAGCTAAGTACTTAGTACTATTTGACGCAGCTATGAGTAATGTATGCAGTAGGGTTTTGCAAATCAGTACTGTTGTTTCATGCAATGATAAAATATTGCTTTCTTGTTTATCATTCACTGATCATACCATTATTAATACTTTCTTTGGTGGTATAGATTACATTCCTTTCAAGCTTGGTAATTACATTGTCTTCAATGTGCAGTAAAATTTAAGCCATTGTCCCCTCAGTGAGGACTTTCTGCTGATGAATAGCTGCATTCTCCGGTACTCTAACTCTCTCCAATTCATCTGTGAAGAATTGGATTTTGGATATTAATTATCCAGACAAATCAGCAATTTGTTTAAAGCATTGTTAAGGACAAAGAGAAGAATAAATAGCTTCTGCAAAAATACAGCATTGGGAATGGTACTGATACTATCTGCTATAATTTGTCTGTCTACCTTCAAAAGCACTGTGCAGAAAGATGAGCTTAGCTTTATGAGATAATTACCCATAGCGAACATGAATGCTAGCCTATTTCTTCCTTGATATTAAAAGACAAAAGAAAAATATATCATGTGCTTCTGTAAAAATAAACAAACAAAACCAAGTTAATTAAAACTTGGCCTGAATCTTGCAATCCTCCTTGAAAGTGTAATTGATTTCAGTATTTGTGTTCGTGGTTTTGTGCTACAGAGGGAGCGCTGGCAAGGTACTCAACAACTTTTTTGCCTCAGTC